>NMRB01003465.1:43723-62060 GCA_002633025.1 Notospermus geniculatus | reverse complement strand
AAGCAACAGATATAAATGTAGGTATCGCAAATCTTGTGTAATGTGGGAGTCTATTATTAATACAGAAAGTTCACAATTAATTATAATTTTATTGAATTAAGTTCATCAAAATATCTATTTTTGGTAATATGCAGCTTTAGTTGAAGGATTTTCAAGGTACTGATGCGAGCAATGTGCGTAATGGCAAATATAATAGACCCTGCTTTATGGTTCCAACGTTTGTCCAGTCGGTCACCGAGCAATCAGCATATTTTCGAATCTATACAATAAGAGGGAAGACGGTGCAGATTTGTTACACTCCTTCTGGAGATTGGGCATCATCCAAGTCATGAATGGTGATGTGATGTGTAGGCCAGGTATCAGTCTGTGTTTATAGCAAATAAAAACCGGGAAAAAACTGGTTCCAAGATGGTTTTGACAGGAAAATCCTTTGGTGACCTGGAATTCTATTTTTACACTGTGGAGGGATTCCCCCGATTGTCTCGACTTGCTGACTGTGTGACCCCGTTCCTGTTACAAAGGCAGTGGAATGGCCTAGATCCAGACTCCTCTTATCAGAGAAACAGTGCAGTGGGCAACCTACGATGAACTCCTTCAGACTGGCAGAAGTATACAAATGCAGCTGGCATGCNTTGCTGTATTCATCCCACAAAATTCTGCAAAATACATGTGCTCCAATAAAAACACCCTCCCGACAACACAACCGTAGGACGGGTAACATGCTAGTGATCAATATGAGAAAAAAGAGGCCTCCGCGGCAGGCAGGCGATGCACAAGATGAACAATGATACGAGTGCATGTACTATGTCAATGATAAGTGAGAGAAATCAGACCATCCTTTTGTCTTTCCTCACTGACCACAGCAAGAACTATCCAACTTCCAATGAGTCAGTGTTCAGGGTGTAAGTACATGTATACATACAATGTACTTGTACCAAAATCGCATTTTAAGGTGTCACAGAGACCTGGCTTTGCCACTGGCATCTAGCTCCTCCAACATTATCATATCAAATTCGAAGATATCAACAGCCTGCTGTGTGTTCAGTAATGTTGAACATCACCAACAGGAGAAGGTGGACTCCGGAAATGCCAGACTTCTGCGACCTTATAACTGCGATTTTGGTGTTGGCCAATATGAAGTGTTCGACGTATACATGTACATCTCCAGTATGAGATAGGCCTGCATGTCATTCAACATTGGGTCATATGAATAAAGACGAGCAAATGCTTTTACTTCAGATTTGTACAGCATTGCCTAATGCATTTGTATTGCAAAATTCAAGTAAAAGCATTTGCTACTCTTTATTCATATGACCCATTGTATGAGTACGGAAGGAGAGAAGGGCGAGCCGACTATCTTAACGTACCTTGCTGATACCTCGACAGAAACCTCTGACTCAGACCAGATCTATGGTCACCATCAACACTCGTTGTTCGAAATACAAGTGGGTCAATTGGTACACCGTAAGAAAGGTATAGATAAAAGCTGTTTACTTTCAAATTCATTGGCTTTACCAATAGCATTGATACCACCTGGTACGATATTGGTTTGGCAAGAGCCCCAAGTAACCCAAGTGAACCAACGAGAAAAACTGCATGCTAGACTACGTAAGAAACTATTATCAGCTATTATCAGTTTCTTACTGTTAGTGTTCTTTCACCGCGGAGGGTCAATGAGTGCAGTATTGTATCGTCCTGTAATTCTGAGCCAGAATGCTACGATAAGGACCAGTGAAAAACTCAGCTGACGTTTGTACATGTACACTTTTTCAAAGCAATTTTCGCTAAATCCAGAAACCCCAATGCGAACGCCAATGCCATTGCTCGATGCCAGGGGCCTATTTCATAAAGTGACTTTAAGCTAATGGTAGCTTTAACCAAATGAAGAATGCATTAAAGTTAATGGTAGCCTAAAGTCACTTTATGAAACAGGCCCCAGGAAGACAGCACCGAACAGAACAATTCCACGATAAGGCACCCTAAAAAATAAATATTTTTCATCCTTTTTTCCCAAAAGAAGGGGCGGGAGGGAGGAATGTTTTTACTTTTTATTTTCAATTTTGGCATCGATTTTATGACAAGATTTAGGCTTATAGTCACCATAGCCCAAACCTAAGTCATGACAAAGTGTTTTCTTTGTTCCCAAACGCTCCAGACGACGATTAGTGACGGTGAACGCTTGTTGGCGAACGTTCTCAAGTCTATGGGCGCTACAGAGGAGTTTTAGGAAAGTAAAAAATAAAAAAATCGAGGGCGGGAGCTTTTTGGCAGGCGGGCGGGGATGAAAAACATAAATATTATCTTAGTGGGCCTAAGAGCATCGAAAAAAGGATTGACGTTCGCTTCCGTGGTTTGCTCTGGCATTTCTTGGGCTTCGTGAAAACTCCCTAGACGCAGTCATCGATGCAGAGACAATTGCGAAGACTTCGTGTATTTGCTGGCGATGAATCCTCATCACGGAACTTGTTACAGATCGTCAAAATAGTTAATCACAATAACGGAATTTGCTTTCAGCACATTTCATCCGAGAAACAAGTAGATTTGCGAATCAATCAAGGCACTCGTTATTGCCTGATGAAGGCTTCTGGAAAGGCAGCTATTGAGGATCTTATTAGAACGCTGTACAAACTATCCTTCTTAATGCCAATGGTATTTCCATTTTCTAGCCAAACTGTAAGAAAATTATCGCTCTCTCAACAGAATGGCATTATACTTGTAATAGTCTTCAGGAAGACATGCCGCGAGGACTGATGCTTATTTCCTCATTTATTGCATTTATGATTCTTATGGAGAAGTTCCGAACGGTCGTTCACAGACTGATTGCAAATTTGAAAGTACTGGACAGCCATTAATTTTAGGGCTTTCCGAGGCTATTAACTTGTTTTTATACGTGTACATGTACAAGTTACATAATGTAATGTACATGTATGCGACAGAGACTGTACGTTAATTGATATTGGACTGTGGCAGAATGAAGAACCAGTCGTGCGTCCACAATAGAAAGTGCAACAGCGCCTCCAAATCATTAATTATTAATTATTATTATTATTATTAATTATTATTAATTATTAATAATTATTAATTAGTAATAATTATTAATTAATTATCAATCATTGTTATTATAAATTATCATTATTAATTAATTATTTGTTATTAATGTTGAAAGGCAGAACATTAATTTTTACTGGGTAGCTGGAGCAGCTGGATAAGATAATTCATTATTGAACACATGGCAGTTCCTTAGTACGAAATCGACACCTAGCAAGCTGTGGATATGAAGATCACAAGACATCCTCCCATACCCATTGGTCAATTCAGTGGTAAAAGGAAGTCATTTGAAGACCACCGGCACAACCGAAGGTTCTAAGCAGTGTAGAAAGCAAAGCGCGAAGAATAACATGTAGCTAAGAACGGAATCAAATTCCCAGACGCACAAAAAAGCCTGCCTGGTGAGTGGGCTTGCCTTCACACACTCCTAAGTGTCCAGTATTCAGGTATCCAGTGGCAGGCGGCTTGTCACTTTTGTACCCTTGTACAAAGGGATGTTGAATATCCAGAGGTGGTCCTATGTCTAAGAACTTCGAGTATACACACAGTACACAACTGGCCCTAGAAGAGTGTCACCGATGCCCACTGAATGGACTGAATAGACATTTCTGGCCGAAAATTGAATGATGACAACAACGGTGGACGTAGTCATGCTCTGAACCCAGCCCAGGTTGCCATCACTAACTACGACACACGATATACTGAGATGCCAAGCCACGGTTGCTCCGTGGTTACGGCCTTGGACCTATAGTCGATAAGCGTAGGCTGACAGCCTGTATCGATTTGGAGATCTATAGCGCAATTTACAGTCTTGCTAATAGTGGTTGCAATGTGCACGATGTACAGTACATGTTCGTGTACAATGTATCTGTATGTTGTAATGAACTCGGAAATGAAAGAAACCTTCTGGGTCACGTCGAAATTTTTCGACTATCATGAACGAAGCGTCTTGCCCTGGATAAAAAATCAACCAAGTCCTTTTGATTGGGGATAACATTTCCAGGGTCATCGTTATCTAAAAACCCTCGACTAACATTTGACGAAAAAATGACCGATCCTTTCAAAACCCACTGATGAAGAAACACTAACAATAACAGAGAAAAGAGGTGATTTGTTCGATTGTCCGGTTACGTCTTCCTATACAGGGTGGCCCGACAAAACGTAGTCAGGGAATGTCAATCCCATGCAGTTGTGCGCATGACTATGTACATTGTAAACTACTGTACTATTCTGATGAGTTGTTTCTAAGAGAGTTACAGAAAGATGAAAGTTTCGGAGCTAATGCCAATGGGGAACCCGCCCTGCGGTTTATCCCGACAGGTCGGCGCTGTGAGCGCTTGTACCGAAACGACGTCATTGACGTCATTTTAGGTGTTTTTGACGTCATGTTAGATGGTGACGTTGCGTCATGAAAAACTTACCCGTACATTTTTCTACAGGAAAAATGACAAGAAAGACGTAGCTTTTATCGCCATTGTATCCCTTCATTTTAAGAAAAAAGGAATGAGATTAAAAGAAAATTTCATATGCTACACGATGATGTAAGTTTTATTGTTGGGCGACCAACACAAATGGTTTATTTTCACGGCAGAAATAAATGGATATAACGTTAGAAAAATAGAGACTTCGGTACAAGCGCTCGCAGCGCCACGTCGTGACGTTAGTGCGCGGGTTCCTCATTAACATCCTACATGTACATGTAGGCCTAAATATATATCGCGGACGTCCAAATGCCGAAAATCTTTAGATTGATCAGACTATATTTTGTCTCAATGGTTTGACTGTGGTGGGGCCAAGACCGCAAATCTGACGAAACACGAAGTACGAAATACGAAATTCAACCTCATTTCCAGGACCTAATGTATTTCTGGAGATGGCTGGTACCACAAATGTCCCTGCTGCCAGTGCGTCTTTTAGCATATCATGTAAAACCGAGATAGTTATGCTACATCTTGAATTTTTAAATTTCCACTTTGTATCGATGAACTGGAAACGGAAGGTTAATTTCAACGTTTGATATACACCGTAACTCTATCGGTCTAACGCCATACGCTAAAAGACGCTCTTGCAGCAGGCGATATTTGTGGTACCAAACATCTCCTGAAATACAATACGTCAGGGAAATGAAGTCCAACTTCGTATTTCGTATTTCGTGCTTCGTCGTATTTGCGAAACCTCTCTGGCCAGGGCTGCACTTGCATCACTGTTTTCGAACCCCCCACAAGATTTTGCTAGTAATCGCTTTATCCATCGTTTCTGCACATCTACTAAGTCGTAAAACAGATAAATGATGAAAAAAATCTATGGGCACATGATGTGTGTACGTCTTCAGTCACCGATAAAATGACAGAAAATCAATGTTTACGTTTGATATGAAATTCTGCATAACGTCTTAAGGTACGATGAAAATGTAATATCGCTCGACTTGGTGGTGTGCATGACAATAAATTATGTGATTACAGCGTGCTATTTTGTGCACTGCGTCTCCCCAACAGATCGTCCAATGCCTCGGCTTTTAAAGATGGCGACCTCCAGTTTTCTCGCTGAGGCGGACATTTTGTTGCCGTCTTTACGTCACCAGCAACTCTCGCATTCGGAATTTTATCTAGTTTGATGCATACGCACGTGAAAATACGGGACAAGTTGTGAATTGGAGGTTTGAACAAGGTATAGATACATGTATATGTAGCATACTAAAGTAGGTACATCAACATGATTAGCCAAATCAACACGGAAATTTATAGCCTAACATCAATNAGTCCACCTAAATGCACCTCTGCTCACACTAGAAAATATTTACTAATTTAGCACATTACATTGAGACATGCATGTCCTGAACACTCTGGTGACATGGTTCGTACACTACCCCCAGGCCTAAAATTCCAGGACTTTTCAAGGAATTCCAGGGCCAAATATCCCAAAATTCCAGGACTATTTTGCCAATATTCAAGTTCTTACCAGGCTCAATCATTGGCCTAATATAAATACCATGACATCACCAACCCAGACAATTCTACAAGCAAGTCGGGTTTTCTCCGCCATTACATTTTGGAAGGGGCAAAATAAGGGCCGATGACTCAACAAGTTTGAGTGCGGATAAAAGGAAAATGGGGGGGGTCTGGGGTCCTCCCCCAGAAAATTTTGGATTCTATGAAGACCACATGGGCAAAATTCAAGCACTTTTCCAGGACTTTTAGGGTAAATCATGATTTTTCAAGGTTTTCCAGACCTGGAAAGGGGATACCTCAAAATTCCAGGTTTTCAAGGATTTCAAGGTAGAGTACGAACCCTGTGTGAGTTCATGGTTGATTCTGGTATAAAACATTGTTCGTCTTGGTGAATGATTATACATGTAGGCCTATACATTATCAGATCAGAAATGATTTGCAACTGCAGAGAACAGGATGAACTGGCAAATGAGTGACTGCACGCGCCTCAGTAATAATTATTTTCAAACAAGCAGCACATAATTTGAACACAAAAGTAGCATGTCCACAAAAATTGTACCCAAGTTCGGGAATTTTAAGAGAACAACCTTCACAGCATGTTCTTCTGAACGGAATGTTGAACACTCAGGCCAGCATTTTATATCCTTAGTTTAGCAGGCTACTTATACTTAGACGAAAAAAAATGAGATCGAAATTTTTTCTTGAATACGGTAATTTTAAATTAACCAGGCCTAGTGGAATGAAAAAAATAAAAATTTTATTCAAAAGTAAATTTTACTATGAAGTTACAAGTATCTCCATCATGTTGAAATGTTGATNACACCAGAAGGCTTCCATGTTTGTGTAGTCTCGCTCAGGCATGTCAGGTAACGATACATTCGATCTAGGCGCACTAGACTACACAATGGCGTGGCTGTGGCAATGGAGGAAGTGCGTTATTTCTCAACACACAAAAACAAGATTTTAGAAATGGTTGCTTGATTTCTTTCCAACACCTGAGCATGGTCAGGTTTAAAATTTAAAAAAAAAAAAATTCTCCATATTTTCGATATTACCATGATCACAGGGCGGTGAGCCTGCGAAAACGGCAAAAATAAAATTTTATTATTTTTTCTTTTCGGGTCATTCAGACAGTGACGGGCCCGCGAAACGAAAGATAATAAAAGATGGCCTCATGAGAAAATTCTTTGTGAAAGAATTTAACAAAGAACTTGACACTCCATTACATTCAAAGAAACAGATTGGTGGAGCAACCTGTCAGGCCACTCTACCGTGACAACAGACAATTTTTTTTAGTCAAGACTTTTATCCAGGAACTGAACACGGACTTGTAAAAGACACACAATAACCCGTTTGATTGGTTGACACATGCGACATAAATTGGCAACAAAAATACTGCAGCAACAATATTTGATGATAAACAGGAAGTCAATTTCCAGAATCTTACACACTTCTGGTAGCTCGACTTGAAAGTGCCAGCCTGAAGACCGGGGTCAAAAATTTGCTAAGATTCTGGAAACGGACTTCCTGTTTATCATCATTTTGTGTGTCAATTTTTGTGCTTTCTCTTTCTTTGGATCAGCAACAATATTTGATGCAGAACATAGCAGATTTATGCTAGGTACTCAAATTGCACACAAGTCAAAACTGTTGTGAATGTGATGATGGTCACGGTGGATTTCAAGTTACATGTAGGGGAGGTTGACTGATGATCGGAGAAGCGTAGAATGCATTTGTTCGTTCAATCTGGTGACTTAAAAGGATAGAAATTTCATCTCTGCTTTATGCATGCTTTGCATCTGTTTCTTCTAAAATCAGTGGACTTATTCAATAATCTGACAGGCTTTTTTCTCCACAGACATCCAGGAGACAAGTCCGAAGTTGACAAGTTCAGTGCCATGATTCAGTTTAACAAACAAAGCACAGATCTTTATTAATATATTTATAACTGTCCGCAGTCAGCGATCTTCACCGGCTCCTTAGTTTTACCACTCTGGGAGCCCTTAGCTTCCATCTTATCAACAATATCCATACCCTCAACAACAGTGCCGAAGACAACATGTTTGCCATCCAACCTGAAATACAGAACAGTCAGTCAAACTCAATCTCTGGCTAATCAAATGCAACCGGGCTTGTATGGAAATCTACTGAATATAGTAGACACTTTCACATACTTTACATTCACCTTTAAGGAACAGTCATTAAATCAACTGCATACAATGAATATTAGATTAGAAGCATACCTTTTGTACTACAGTCGAACCTCGTTTCAACGTACCCCGTTTACAACGTTTTCACCCCTATAACGTTCACACTTCAAAGTCTTTGCTTACAGCGAACACCTTTATAACGTAAACTTCATTGTAACGACCAGATTTTTCCCACAAAATAGTGAAAAGGCCTTCGTTACAACGAACCGCGGGAAGCTAATTGCCACGGCGGCCTTGCTTATGAACAATGTACAGCATGGGATTCCCTCCATTATTAGCAACACTACTCAGTGCTCGAAAAGTAGCCTTTTTACTCGCCATTGGCGACAAGAAATTGGACTTGGGCGAGTGGACCACAAGGTCAGGTCGCCAATTGGCGAATAAAAGTGACGATTTTTTAAGGTACATGTACAGGTCGCCAAACCCGGTTTCCTAACCCATGGTTTATGCAGCTGTCAGGGGTATGAATTTAATGCCTTTTTAATGCTTTTTAATACCGGGTACCAGAAATTTCCCAAATTTAATGCTTCTCAAAGGCAAGATCCGTTTTTAATCTAGCCACATTGATTAAGAAAATTACATGAATTATATGAACTCAACACTGCATGCACTAACACNCGCACTTTATCTGGTAGGCAATATTAAGGTTATCGCCACTTCTCCACGGAAAGATGTCGCTGCGACCGTATCAGGCCTTTTCATTGTCTTCAAGACGTCATCTCCGTGGCAATACGAGGTGCGAGCATGAAGCCACAACGTCACGGTGGTGTCGTTAAGGTTCCGTACAACGTCACAGTGGAAAAGTTGATACGGTCGCAGCGCCATCTAATGATAGAAAAAGAATGGCTACAACCCCATTGACCAATCACATCACCCCACATTTTTTTAGTATGCCAACCAGGAGCCATGTTCCCGAAGCCGTCGTTAGGTTAACGATGTCGTTAAAACTGGGAAAATGCATAGCGTAACGACATCGTTAACCTTACGACGGCTTCGGGAACATGGGTCCAGATTAGTACGCACACACCGCGGAAATCCAAGATGGCGGGGAACGGGCTGTCGAAACGATGAATGCAAAAAATGTACAGTGTTGTCTTTCACATCGACATTTTATGGTTACCAGGTACAACTTAATCTCCTTTTGCGAAAGAAGTTACAGAAAAGAAGTCGTTAACGTCCAAGCTGTGGCCCACAGTTGTAGTACTAAGTTTTGAAATACCAGACCAAATGCAAATAGAGGCATACGCATGGTCCGTCTTCCGGATACTTTTACGTTTTTACCCTCGCGCCGGAATTTCTAGTTTGCTGTTGCGATAAGGTTGGAAAGAGGGACGTATTGCAGTAAAATTTATATTTGAATGAGCAGTTGCATAATGCGCCTCATTTCTGTCATCTGTCACATGGGCAAAGGTGCCTGAAACGTTTAGTTGGGCAAAGGAGCATCCTTTCAAAGGGTGAAGATTCTAGAAAATACGTTCTAAGGGTGTGTATACCACTCGAAAACATAATCCACTTATCAGTAGCTTCGGTATGGATGAAACAGACCAAGGTGATGTTATACCAGTATGATCTGAAGTCTTATAATAAATGAATAAGTCACACGCTCTGCGCCAACTCGAAAACAACAGAATAGAAAAACCACGTCGTGCATGTGCATTTACAGTAAGAGACCAAATTCTGTGTAAAACTGTCATAGCTATTCTATTTTGCATTAGTGAGGGTTTTCAACAGCCCGGTCAGCCTATGGCAACGTTTAAGAAGGATCATTCGATGGTTTTAAAGCACGAATGTATGCATTTTTTACGTGACTGTTTAATATCCCTCCCCACCTTGATAGGACTGGTTTCCTGTCCAACCTATATATAGCCAGCGGTAACACCAAGACTGGACTGATACTTTGTTGAAACAGAAATGTGGCCGCCATACATTCATCACTTGAGAAGTTCAACGTGGTGTTATAGCCTGACTAACCCTTCATCAGGTAAGGTAAGAAAGATGAACTCATTCTTTACCTAATTCATTTTACCTAATTGGTAACTTAGATCATTCAAATAGATATATTTGAACATCCTTTCCAGCATGCATACGACGTTGCCTAAAGGTTAAAGGTTACGTCGCCGTCGCGAGATACAAAACCTACAGTTGTGCTTTTAAAAACCTTCTCGTCCAACAGGTGAATCATCCATAAACGTTGTCGTACACAACCGCGCTGCTGCGAAAACTCACTAATTGTGTCGTGGCATGCACTGATCTAGTGGAAATTACATGTATTAACTTGTCGGAGCCGTACTATCCTCTACATGATGTGGATGCTGCAGCACTTCCTTGTGTAATCCCACTTCACTTTTAAGGCTCGAACCCACTGAAAAACGCGACAGTGGCTTCAGGCCTTTATACCCTCTTTAAATACCGGTAATTCGGTAAAAAAACACCAGCGTTCACCTTGGAAGATGGTGAAGAAATGAAAACAGTTCGCGGACCATGTGCTCACCTGGGTGTATGCACAAGGTGAATGAATGACAAATAATGTAAAGTTAGAATGTGTAACAGGGTTATGATCATGGTCAAATGTAACAATCTGCATGCATGCAGAGGGTATCTGGATATAATTTCACACCAGGTTAGGGCATTCTAGCTCCTTTGTTCATGAGTTATTGAAAGAAGTCAACTTTTCAAAATGGTCAACTGGCAGCCATACATTCAAAGTACGATTGGGCTAAAATCTGTCACATACAAAAGGTATGACAGAACATTCTAGCTGGCATTGTTCATATGATATGGGCCAAAGTACATTATTGAGGATGGCCGCTTGGTGGTTATCATGGTTATTGAAGTCCAAAAGTACGAGAATGTAGTGTATACACAAAAGGCATCTATGCACACCAAGCTGAACATCCGAGCTGGTATTTTTCATATGATATGATGTGCCAGAAGTCCATTTTTCGAGGATGGCCGACTGGCGGGCCCATTTGACGTTTGATTGGGCCGAAAATTGCTATATGCAGGGTACCTACTATACAGGGTGTTTCAAAAAAACGTTGTCATCTCTAAAATATCTCCTAGAACCCAAACCAGTGAATATTTTTGGCTCAGATTTGGTATGTAGATAGGTCAGGGTGCATGGAAGTGCTGGAGACAGTTTGGTTCCGACCACTTCATGCGCGGATGAATGAGAGGCCTCGGACTGAGCAGGTGAAAAACGCAAAAAAACCAAAGATCAGAAAGCAATGAAACATTTATTTCATTTGCTGCATACAGAATTTGCCAGGCATGCCAGGATTACTGGAATCTACCTTTCACATGGCCACCATTATTCCTTCAGAGTTCCCTTCAGCCCAATCGTTGAAATGTCCTCAGTGCATTCACATCATCATGGTTCTTTTATTGTTTGGATGACGCCTTCCTTTCGGACCCTTTTACTTTTGTGGTCACTGTTCCATCATAACAAGACACCCTCGTACAAAAAATTTTTTTGAAAAAAAAAATTTTCAACAATTTTTTTTTCGTTTTTTTTTGTTAAAAATGACCTCCAGAGTCATTTTTTACACTCCAAAATGCAAACTTTGTCTTCCTTCTGCATGAAAATTGCATTTGAAATGTAAGAAATTAAAGAAAAACACTACTGAAGTGAAAATAGTGATGTTTGAAAATGGTTAGTCTGCAAACTTGAGGGGGGGATATCCCCTCCTTGAAATTTTTGAGGAGGGCATCATCCCCCCCTCTCCCCCCTCTGGGAGAAACACTGGTCTACACCTAACAGCTTACAAAATCTGAGCCAGAAATATTCATGGGTTTGGGCTCTAGGAGATATTTTAGAGATGACAACTTTTTTTTGAAACACCCTGTAGAATAGGGTTGAAACATTCTCGCTGTCGAAGTAGTTCATGCGATATGAGCCAATTATCGATCTTTCAAGATGGCCAGCCGGCAGCCATATTTGAAGTCAAATAGGGTTAAAATTTGGCATACAGGTAGAGGGTGTCTTGATACATATTCAAGCTAAAAGCCACTCGCATTTCCGTTACCAAATGTTTGATACGGATGATATCCCATATGATTACACAAGGAAGTCCTAAATCGTCATTGCAAATTTTGATACAGACACGTTTCAAAGCTTTGTGCGCGTTTGGTGATAGACTTTACAAAATGCTTTACTGCAACAAATTAGACGCTAGCGAACAGTACATGTGCAGGCAATATAAGCAAGAAATGTGAATGCGTAAGTACCTACATGTACATGTATACGCCACGTACATAAAATGTGATTTTTAAAGTCAATTTACAATCTGTGTCTTGATCATGTTTACATGTAAGTTACTGGAAGTCCGATTGTTTCACTCAATTAAAATCTGTTTTTACACAGGGAAAACGGGATCTGCAACGAATATCTTGCACAAGTACGGATATACCTAATATACTCATGTGTGGGATGGTATGTGTCCTGTACCTTCCAAACCATGCCAATATTGTATAACATGTACACCACGTATCCGTATACTGAGTTGCGGATCTAAAACTCATTAATTAGCCATATCGTACGGACGAATCGCCGGTTTTCAAATGATAACATAGGAATTTTTTCATCATCTTTTAGCTCGTTTGTTAGAATTAAGAGTGAACAGTAAAATCAACAGCCTCTGAAATTTTCGTTGCATTTGCCTGTTGAAATTGCCTCTCTCTCAATATTTTTTCCTTTCCTTGCTTCAACTCATTGCCAAAGAAATCCATGAAAAACTGAATATTAGTGAGGTTTCGCAGATATGACGAAACACAAAGTACGAAATACGAAATTCAACTTCACTTCCATGACGTAATGTATTTCTGGGAATGGTTGGTCCCAGCCTGCTGCCAGTGCGTCTTTTAGCATATCATGTAAGACCGAGACAGTTATGGTGCATCTTGAATCTTTAAATTTCCACTTCATACATGTATCTCCAAAGTGGAAACGAAACATAAATTTCAAAGTTTAATATACACCGTAACTCCATCGGTCCAACGTCATACGCTACCAACTACATACATGTATCTGCTAAAATATATTATGTCATGGAAATTACGTCCACTTTCGTATTTCGTACTTCGTGTTTCGTCAAATTTGCGAATCCTCACTAACATCGTCCATCACGTAATTTTATCAAATGCGTTGTCGGCATTCACTCTTACATTCTCAGTTGACTAAACTGATACTGAATGAAAATGTTAATACACCTAATAATGACATTAATAATTTAATAACACTGACTGAGAAATTCATTAAACCATTCAGACATCGATGTAAGGAAAGGACACAGCATTTGAACATTTCACAAAGGATAGGATACGGAAAAGAGAGAAAATTTGGTAATAATATCTCGTACATTTGATATTTCTCATCCGTTTTAGATAAGAATATTCTACATGTATCTCATACCAGGGGAAACCACTAATGACTAATTCTAAAGTGCTCGTATTTTGTGAAAATCGTAAAACATGCATAACAAAGGGAGTAAAAAATAAAGGTGGGAAATAAGAAGTGGGAAATTTTGGAATTTTGCGCGATTTTTTCAATTTCTCAAATTGGGAGAACATTTTTTTCCATTTTGAGAAATTTTCTTGAAATGGCATGACATTTTGTCTGATTTTTCGGGCGATATTTCTCAAAATGGGAAAAAATTCTCCCAATTTGAGAAATTGAAAAATTCGCCTAATTTCCAAAATTTCCCACGTCTTATTTTCCACTTTTGTTTTTTACTCCCTTAACCGTTTAACAAAGACATAAAGAACCCGCAACCAGTGCTGAAGAAAGTAGTGTACATGGAGAATCGAAAAGCAAGGACCAATATAACGCAATGCACGATGAAATACAAACAAAATGTTTCGAAGGTTTCAACCCGCTGCATTACACTTACTGCTAAAGGTACCTTAATTTGCAATACGCTCGTATACAGAATGCACTGTATCTCTATTCTGCAGCAAATGGCGGCCGATGCCATTGGTCATTTCCCGAGCATTTGCCAGCCGTCTGACTGCAAAGGTATTTAACCTTTGTAACTAAAGGAAATAAAATACACCTCAACTTCTTTATAACAATGACTGCCTAAAAGCTATATGAACCAACAAAAGTCTCTTACCACCGCCTGTCAGCAACACGAAGGAAAAATTGTTAGACATCAATAACCGTGGGAACACCTTCAAACAGTAAAGATGATAATGGGAAATGGTTTGCAAGGTGCCCGAGGGTGTCAGCGCAAGGTTCTTGTGACCGTTCCTGGACGTTTGTGGACGCCAAACCCAGTTGGGGTCAAAAATTTGCGGAATTCGGAGACGAATTTACTTTTACTATCATTGTCTCTGGACGTCCATCATAGATGCAAGGACACGGTACTGCTGGTTCTTGTCGAGGCCAATTAAGGGTAATATGATCACTTTTCCTCCCAAACCTATTGAAAAATAGTCCCATAACCTAAGAGCCAGTGCTGTGGTCTTTTATAGTTGGCAAAGACTCATCAGATTAGACACTCCTTTTCAAAACAAACATCATTACTGTGGTAGACAAGATATAAAAAAAGCACAATGGCAAAGTACATTAAACCATACAGAATAAAATGTAGAAAAAGAAATTGAAGATTTAGAAAATTGTAGGAAAATAATTGAATCAAACCCCTTACCTCAAGCTACAGTATATGGAATTATCCTTAACTGTTGTACCAGTAGTGTCAAGTATGCCTTCGTAAAGATAAAACCCTAGATTTGTAAAAGCACTCATTCCAGTTACATGTCTAACTCAGCTGATGTCTCATAAACGGGTTGTAAAACTCATGCAGTGAATGATATTTTGTTTGCCATAAATCATGACCGCGAAATACCAAAATGTGAAAAAATACGCGAATTTTCAGCGCGATTCCATCACCCGTGAACAACTTGCATGAAATCTAATTTCAACGTTACCCCATAAATTTATCGCGATCAAATCAGAAAATGTTTTTCAAGTTCAGCACATGTCTATCTTCACCGTACATCGACAGTAGCTCTCAACGGCGTATTTCGATGCCGTTGGTGGCATGCAATGTTTCAATCTTTTTTTCTATCGAAGTCGAGGATAAGATCAAACTACCTCGGGGATAAGGAGCCAATTTTTTGTGTTTTTAATCTTTACGAAATCTTTTTATCACGAAATGGAGAGTAACTTACTGGAGCTACTTGAAAAATGATGTTGTGGCATTCAGTGTGCCAGGAACTGCTTTCAAATGAATCTATTGAGGAGCTAGATGCAAGGTGGAGATAACCGAGTGCATATCAGTCCTGAAAGCAATAAGGTATTCAGGTTCACGACCTAAACCGTGTAAACGTTAAATATTGTGAACTGGATGTAAAGCTAGGAATCCACTGCTGATTTTCTGCTTTGCTTTGCAACCTGCTACCTGCGATTGAATACGACCGCAAGGGAACTGATACCGGTCGCCGAAATGAATCACATCTTTGCCATTGCGGCGATCGAGTGCCCATTTGCAAAGCAAGTCGCAAAGCAAAATCAGGTTGAAAATCACAGGTGGATTCCCCGCTTTAGGTTGAAAATCACAGGTGGATTCCCCGCTTCAGCCAAGACCCTGTCCATTGGGTAGTTAAATACTGTTTTGCTGGGCAAATCAGCCCTGCAAGCCTGTATAAAAATTACCCGCTGAAACTACCGGTATGTTGAATATCAGATTCCCCTAGAGCGAGAAAAATAACACTGTCAGAGAAACCGCCCCTATCCGACATACATGTATAGGCCTAAGTACATGTACATGTACAGTACTGAGCGGGCACCGTATGTGTACATGTACATTCGTGTCCGATAAATGTTGTCCCTTGTTCATGTACAAATTCACTTTGAACCTCGATTCTACGAAAGGACACCGGCTTAGTGCATTTATGCACTACGCTTATTTATAAACATAGTGCATTTAATATGCACTATGCTTATAAGGATTCTCAAGCAGTATTATACTAGTATACAAGAAGTATAACTTTTTGTGCATCATGATTATCGTGGGCTTGGAGCACAAGCCGTTTTAGCAGCGTGCTATCTTTGTTGATTACGTTCGAACTCAACACCACCCGACAAAAAAATCACATTCTTCGTACCACTGAACAAAAAATAAAGCTTAATACAATCCTCAACAGTGGTTTTAGTGAGTAGAAACTGAAGGAAGGAGATGAACGTCATTCATGACTTCCTATATGAAAACAACAGCGCATATCGGGTTAGTTCTGGGATCATCTAGCCACTGGGATCTGGCTGTTAGTGTGACAAGGGTTGGTTGTGCTGCGCAGGAGACGTAGGGCGTTATGACGGGGTATTTACTAACAACCAACAACTACGACAGAATACATGACTTCGCGCAAATCACTTTCCTCTTCGTTCGTAACAACAGTTATTCTCTTGCATTGCAGTCGATTAACAGCCAACATAAGGCCTCGCCTCCGATCGTTCATTATCTGGTGATGGGGATCCTAAGTATGATAGAGGGCAGCACACAGTAATCGGGTCCTATATTATGCAATGGATGCCTTTTGTGTGGGAAATTGATCAGGGGCCGTATGCACAAAACATCTTAAGTATAAAATTCCCTTAAACTATTGTTCCAAACAAAAGATAAGGGAAATTTTACACTTAAGATGTTTGATGCATACGGCCCCTGGACCTGAATGTCCCTTTCAATTCAATAGTTTTAACCGCTAGTGACACCTATTGAGGCAGTGTGTTAGGGTCCTCATTCCAACACAGACGGTTGGACGATGCAGATAACGCATCTTTCGTTCTCGAATTCTCTGAAGGGAAAAAAATCGTATGTGACCCGAATACCATATTCTGCCGCCAGACATAGGGCTGGTTGCTTCTTATCCATTGTTAGGGAAATAATGTGCTTGCCACGTTGAATGTTGGAATAGTACGTTTTCAGTCAATGTTCCACAAAAAAATGGTTGCTGAGTCGTTTTTAGTAAAGATTCGTTATATCAACCGGAGGCTGGCCTGACTGGCAGTGGCTGTAATCGTTGTTGGATGGAATAAAAACTCACCTCTTCCCATTGACTAACATATCTAACCAAACGGGACAGCCTCAGGAGTCGGAGTAAACTGAGCAGTTTGGCCAACCTGAGTATACGAAGAGCTCGACCTGAAATGAGAAGATGCACACGTCAAAACTACACGGACCAAACATTTGGTTTCCTAGACCAGAACCAACCGCATCGGAATGGTACTGACTGCTACAAAAATGTTCCATTGACTCATTATAAAGATACTGTCCTTTATTTGCCCCGATATAATGAAATCTGTGCAGGGAAACAGAGAGTTATCACTTCGCTGGTGATGGACAGCCGAGTTGGAAAATACGTCGCATACTGTACATGTATGCCTACAGTCATTGACATAATTTTATCTACACCTGATACCCAGGAGGCTGCCTGAAGGGTCGCTTACCCATTGCTTTGCAATTCTAATCCTCATCTAGAAAAACACTGATTTTAGATGTACATGTAGTTGCGAAAAACTGTGGTTGAATCGCAAAACGCGAATGCCCCGAAGTTCTGGAGCACCCTACACGTCCGACCCCGTCCATGAAGTTCGTAAAAAGACTGTAAAAAGTTGCCACTACGTCCACTCCGTTTGCACACAGTTTGAGCCCGTTCGGCAACATTTTTCAAGAAGGTAGGCCTACTGAGAACTAGTTCACTGTGATGGGGGCATTACACGTTCTAGCCCGTTTTATGATTTTATTAGGACAGGGAAGGACGTTTTGAGAACTACTCCAGTGTGACAGTAGAGACGCATCGGCATGCGAAGGTTTCGTGCAGACACGATCTCCAATTTCTGTACTTCCTTCTTGCTACCATCTACTTGAGTTAGGTTAGGCTCTTCCCTTCGGCAGGAGCTGTGCACGATGAGGAAGCATCACGCTTCAGCAAGGCAAATTAGCTACGTTTTAAAAGCGTTCTTGGAATACTTTATCAATTGTTTTAATGTTGTCTCGCGCTCACTTCACAAATTACAACACCTTTGATTTGAGTTGAAACAGACAGGCTTATTTTGAATGCCTCGCTAGTTCTTGGCAAATCTACACTACACGCAGTTGGATTCCGACTATCCTGGTTAATTTCTCACTCGCT
>NMRB01003462.1:22666-46366 GCA_002633025.1 Notospermus geniculatus | reverse complement strand
GAAAAAAACAAAGCTTTCAAGCGTTTCCGCGGAAACGCTCCAATGAACGGCCCGCCGCCCTACGTTCAGTGGGTGCGGAAAAGCATCTTCTAACCAACAACCCAAAGACATATCTTGTCGCTAACCAACGATTTTGCCTCTGACCTTGTTCATACACAATACAAACTTTTCCTAAATCCACTTCCCAGTTGGTCGATGAAACAGTGTTGTACAAATGTACATTTCAACACTGTCCGAACACACACCCTTTCTTTTCAGCGTGAAACTTCAACAAAAAACAAAAACAAAGCCACAGCTCCGATTCTCAAGTTCTCTTCATATTCAATGCGTGTTTAATAAACGATAGCAAATCTATTAGCACTTGTCGGATACTCTGCTTGACAATTGTGAGGTGCCAGCACATTGTAAATCATTAAACAGGGTAATACATCCTCAAATAAAGTGTTTGCAGCATTTTATCCCGCATCATTAATCGTGTTTTCAAATTATTTCAAGTTCCTAAATACACAACAAACTGCGAGTCACTTGAAGCAGCCGTCCTGACGGGGTGGTTAAATGCATTAACTACGATTATGTTGACAGCTTAGAATTACAGGTACTCGTGGACTGGAGGAGTGCTTTTCGACGAGACGTGATTGTAAACGCGCCCCTCCACGCGAGTGTTTTCTCGCGCAAGTTGGCTGTCTATGGGCAGCGCAGCCGTAGAAACCATGGGCAGTCGTGGTGTCGCTGGTGTCAGCGTAAACGCGCCGTCCACCTCAGTTTTCTCGCGCAAGTTGCCTTTCTACGGGCGACTTACCCGTAGAAAATATGGGGCAGCCGTGGTGTCGCTGGTGTCAGCGTAAACGCAGCGTCCACCTGAGTTTTCTCGCGCAAGTTGGCTCTCTACGGGCAACTTACCCGTAGAAAATATGGGCAGTCGTGGTGTCAGCGTTAGGTGCTCCTACACGTGAGAGTTTATTCGCGCGATGGGCTGTATCGGGGCAACGCAACCATAGGAAACTATGGGTGGTCATTTGTGTCTCTGGTCAAGCTGTAAACCCTGAGGAAGCCAAAAACGGTGAATTGCCCATTGAGAGCCAACTCAAACGCGAAAACTCCCACATAGAGTACAGTAACTCGCTGGTAAAATGAAAATTCTGCCCATGACCTGGAAGGTGTTGCATTTTTAGATGGGTCTTACTCATCTATGGACTGCTAGGCCTATGGTGGCAGGTTTTTCCTGCAGTCGTCCTCTATCACTATTTTCAGCACGGGAGGACCTCGTGTACAAAATCTGCGCCGAAAATAACAAGACCATCGCTGGACTTTGGACGTCAGGCACCTCCAACCCCGTCTCCACGGCAGACCAGCATTCCCTCACTGGGGCGTGTGAACAGCATTACAAGAGCCCACTGGTTGAGAGGTGGGCGGACCTCTACATTAACCAGGTAGTTAAAGGAGCACTCGAATGGAGTGTTGTCAGTGCCTGGGGACGAGCTTTATCGAGGAGTTACGTCACAAATAGTTCCCTACCCTCAATTCAAAGTTGGCCTACGTAAATTTCTTCTCCCCTTCACAATTTTACGTCCTGTATATATATGTGTGTGTCTTTTAGCAAGTGCTTGTATCCTGACGGCTGACGTATTTTGTAGGTCCGCATTGCTTTTGTCAGAGATGGTCAGGAAACCTCCATCACCTTTAACGGTGCAGAGAGTAATAAGATGACCTGGTTTGCAGCCGAGCGGATTCTGAAGATGCCGTGGCCGGAGAAGATGAAGCTGCCAACATCACAGATGTTTTACCTTAAAGATAGGTATGGTTACTCATCCATTAACATGTGACTGATACCAAATTGGGCCCATTCTTGGCATCATATCTAAAACAAACATCAATCAACAAATCCGAATGGGCGACATTAATGCCGTTAGAGGCCGCCTGTTAATAGCGGTCCTAGAACGTCACAAAATTTGACGTCACAGACGTAAGACATGTCGTCTATGTCATTGTGGATGACGTCGTGGCGTGCACTTCTTCTCTGTGACGTCAGATTTCATGACGTTCTAGGACCGCTAACTGGTGGCGGCCTCTAACGGTAGTGAAGTCTCCTATTTGGACATACGAAACAAACGTAGCAAATCTGAATGTCTTTCCAACCCTCAGATACATCTACTGGTATGCCAACACAGAGAAAGGAGTTGGATGTCGCACTGAGAGGGGCTGGTTCGCTGTCCTGGACAAGCAGCCAGAGAAGGACCCAGGTTGTCACTGGGAACGAGGTAGCCCTGGCGACCCGAATCCCTACCCCACAATACTGTACAGTACAGGCAAGGCGACCCCTATGGACAGATTTGGTAAGTAGGCCAAGACATTGGACGGGTTTGCGATTAAGTGAAAAATGTTCTGTTGGTTTGCCATTGGTGGCGCTTCTGGCGCCGTGGCGGCATGTGTGTTTCCCTGTAACCTCATGACGTCAGCAAGGCAGACAACGCGTCTTTAAGCAGGAGAGGTTGCGCGAACTGCCGCCTGAGATTCGCAACACTTCTCTCATTGCAGTGAAAGAGTGTCTTGAAACTGTATCTGGAATCAACTATGCCGGCTTCAAAAGCATCACAAACAAAGGTGTCGTCTGCCAAAGATGGGACGCCACAGAACCGAACAAACCCTTCAGCACGTATGACAACATCGACGTGTTCACTGAGGATAACAGCTTTGCAGAACTTGCGAATTATTGTCGAAATCCAGAGGGTAGTTCCAGGACGATCTGGTGTTACAGTACCCTCAAAACAGAACGGTATGGATTCTGCGATGTGCCCCTCTGTTCAAAAGGTATGAACAAGACTATGGTTTTCGCCCACCTTGGCTTTTGCCGCCAGGACCTCGCTAATTAGCATTCTCGCGATGAACACGCTGCTGGCTGACATGCTAAATTTGGTGCCTCGCCGACCTAGGTGAGAACCACCAAATAACTGGGGATGTCCCCGATTAAAAACGTGCCAAAGGACACCTTTACGTCTTGCCAAGTCAATAAAGTAGTTTGCACATAATGTCACCATTTGGATAGGATCAAATCTTATGTCCCCAGTTAGTTGACTTGTGACGGACATGGCAGTTCTATTCCGACCATCCGGGGACACACACAGCCATGAATCCCAGTCTGCAGAGACGCTTGACGATTTCCCGCCGGCGGGGATGGGTGAAAATTCAAAAGAGTTGTGTCGTTTGCGGCTGCGTTACCTTGCAAATATCGAAGAAATGACCACTGAACTGTGTTTTTTTTCCAGGCATGATCTACAGACCGACTGACCTCGTCGAGGCCGATGCATTTGCCATTCTGATCAAAAAGACGAAATATGTTGAAGTTGTCGAATGAAGTGTCGTGATTTGTCGCCCAATAGGTGGCGTTGAGATCTGATTTTCGAACATGGCGTCGAACGCACATGTGACTCAGTTCAACGAGCAAGTCAAAGGAAGACACGAACATCCAGTTGTGCAACGGGCCTAAAAACTTTTGTGCAAATATTGACTGAAATAACCAGACGACATTTTGCAAACCCGTCAATACTTTATTGGGTTCTTTCATGTTTTTTTCTCCCGCCAGGTGGCGTCGTGTTCGCTAGTGGAAATCAACACAGCCATAAGCTATCTGTGTGATTCCTCCGTAACTGTCAATTTCTCCAAGTTTTCGCGGGCAATTTTTCGGATTTCTTCAAGAGACGGTCGTCTGCTCTGAATGTTGCACGTGCAGTTCCGCATCAGTGTTTGTAATTCCTCAGAATAGTTCATAAGGTCGCGGACAGGTGGCGGTGGCCTGCCGTTTATCAGTAATGAAACCACTTCTACCACGTGATTGGTTGATGATCGGCTGTAGTAGACCGATTCTAAAGCCGCCATTTCGTACATAATGACACCAATCGTCCAGCAATGAATGCGTTCGTCAAAAGCCAGCAACCCCCTACTCCTGAAATTCACAACTTCGGGTGGGGTGTAAACTTGTAACCTCTGGTTCTCCAACCAGCGCCGACCGGGGATTGGTAAATGTGCCGAATGGGTGTGGGTCCTTAAAAAAAACTGGCCATCCAAGAAATGAACGCTACTGCTGGTAAACTTTGCATCCTCTGGGAGTTCTGCAGCTTTGGTCGCTAAATATTCCGCAACTCTCCAGATAAGAACCTCCGGACATCTTTCCCTCCGCTCCCTCCATTCCTGGATATAATCATACAGGTTGTCTACCCACCGAAACACCTGTACCGTGTAGACCACGAGGTGTTCGAACTGACGGATGTAGGTGGGGTCGTCTGGCGGCGGCGTCGCCTTTTCACAAACACGAAGCAGGACTCGGATACCGTCAATGCGGCAGACAGCCGGCATCAGGTTGGTACAGTGGTGTTCCCCTGTCCATTCACCGCTCAGGATATGGAAGTCTTTGATTGTGAGTGTACTAAGGTCGTTCTTCAAGACTGTCGGTAGAGGGAGGTCGTTGGCGTGGTCCAATCTGTGAAAGCCGAGGCTCCGCCTGATGGTTCGACGGACAAACTCCTGTAGCGTGACGGGCTGATGAACGCGACTACCGGCGGTGGCTACGTCGTCTATGGCAAGCCCTGAGCCTCGTCTATCGAAGACACGGACTCGTGCCATGGATTGAAGGGCAGACACAGAAGAAAGGGTCAGGAATTCAAAGATTCGAGGGTCGACATTTTCGCCTTGGCGATGGATGCGAACGCCAACAGTCGCCGATGACGTACCGGTCGGACGTGACGTCACCTGGCCGGGAAGGGTGGGCCTACCGCAAACGATTTGGTGTGTGGTTATGCAAAATTTAGTGCATATTGATATGATTAGGCCTACTAACAGAGAATTGATGGCATGAGAATCCAACTTGAGCATCATTTTTGAAGGAAGATTTTATCGGTGTCAAAATAATGATCCACAATATTCATGAGTTCATGGTTACTAGCGCCACCTATTGTATAGTCGCCCAATAGCAAGCTGCCTCTAGAGGCCCTTTAAACACATGTCAAGACGGTGGCAATGTTGGATGTATACAGCGGCAAGAGTCCTCCATCGTCCAGGAGGCACTATTTTCAAGATGGTTGCCAGACCCGCCATACTGACAGGGGTCCAGATTATCAAGCAAGTCAAGTGAGTTTTATGGAGCGCGTCCCACTGAACGTCGGGCAAAGACCGGCGCAAAAAATGGACAACAGCCTGTCAAATCCAACCGTTTATTCGTGGATACAGAAACATAGATGCCGAGATTAAAATATAATATGTACAGGAGAAAAGGTTGAGACAGAAAAGGGGAAAGTTATAGTGACGAAACATCTAGAAAGTAAGCTTAGACTGGTTCCACTCTTTGTCGCTGCACTCCCGTGGCGCTCATTCCACAACCGACAGTAGCGCCGCGGAAGTGGAGTGGCAAAAACTGGAATCAGTCTAAAAGTAAAGCCAAAAGCTAGCCAAGGATGATAGGCCTACATACTGACAGAGTTCACATTAGTTAGCCATTAGTCTCATGCAAATAATTCCAGACTATCACAATGTTGTAAACTAATGATCATGATCTTGTGAGATTTTTCGTGTCAATGCATGCTCCCCAGGACTGTTCAAAGCTATCTGTTTCAATGATATAAGTTACCAATATAGATATTTAGACTGTTTCTACATATTAAAGAATGAGTTGAATCATGTTACCTTACCTGAATGATGGTTAATCACGCTATAATAGTGCCTTGAACTTCTCAAGTGATGAAAAAGATGGCGGCCATTTTTGTCAGCTGAGGTTTGGACGTAGTATCAGTCCAGCCTAGTGCTACCACTGGCAGTATATGCCTACGGGTTGGACAGGACACCAGTTTTACCAAGGTGTGGAGGGAGAAAGAGTCACACCTCATTTTAGTTCCTATCTTGTGAGACGTGAAATGATTGAGAGAATGGTCCTACTCTAACAAATGCATAGAACAAAATAGTCACGAAAGTGGAGATAAAACTCATGGTAACATTTTAAAGACAGCACACGGCACCCACCCTCAACTCAATAAGTGGAACCTCTATTAAAGGACACCTTGTCAATGGGGAGGTAGCCTAATTTTTTCTACCATTTGATGGCGCTGCGACCGTATCCACTGTTCCACTGTGACGTTGTACAGAACGTCAACGTCACACTGCCGTGACGTTGTGGCTTCATGCTCGCACCACACATTGCTACGGAGATGACGTCCTGAAGACAATGAAAAGGCCCGATTTGGTCGCAGCGACATCTTTCCGTGGAGAAGTGGCGACCCCCTCATTGTGACTGGCAAATTTAAAGGAGCCCAGTTTTGCCACTTTTTCTCAACAGCCGGCGCCACCATCGCCCTGCACGCCACTCTCCAACCCCAGGGACTAACTACGTTGTCGGCGAATGGACCCGATGTATTACATACATTTTGTAATGTTTTTTTGTAGTTTGTATGGCTCCCTCTACATCAGCAATCAAAATACCGGTAAGCGATTGCATAACGTGCTCCTTTAATTGAGAGGTTTCCTGAGTCCATTTATATCCATAGTTACATACATAAAGACCCTGTATAATTAAAACAACATAACTCAATGAACGAAAAGCTGGGTAGGGGGAAATCAGTTGATTCTAAGAAGCAAGTCCTGTGTTATTATTGTATACACCTTTAGACAACACATTACGGACTGATGATAAAACATGCAGAATGTATAGTGGGCCAAGAATCTGTGTAATCAATGTTTAACTCATCTAACCCCGGAGTCCAGCAGATGACATCTTCTGTCAAAAGTTTTTCTCACATCCTATGGTACTGATTGAAATATTTGAAGAAAAGTTGTTCCTGTGAACCATCTGGAGAATGTTTCTTCAACTTTTTTCCAATTTTATTTTCAACAGAAGATGCCGTCTGCTGAAACCTGGAGCAGATGAGTTAACATACTTTAGGCAAACTAGGAACGAACTAGGCCTATAATTGATTTGAATGAACTAACATCGAAGAGGTCACGAACTTACACCAGCCAACCTAGAGCAAGAAAATATATACATTACAGGGCCCGGTTGCACGAAACTCACGACAGCGCTATCTTGGTGTTAGCGCTAACTTGATGTTAAATGACGTAAAAGAACAATGGATTTTTACGTCATCTAACATGAAGATAGCGCTAACACCAAGATAGCGCTGTCGTGAGTTTCGTGCAACCGGGCCCTGATATATATCAACATGTACATTATATGTACTATACAAATATATGGCACTATTTATGGAAGAATAAAAAAATGCAATTCGGCAGTTGTTTTTTTACACTAAGTACTCATTTACAGAAATGTGGAGAAAAAAGTTCGTTTCGAATGAATAATTTGATGAGCTACAGTATTTACAGCAAGAGACAACGTCATTGAATTTACAGAGAAATTTACACGGAATATTCAATCCATTTTACATTTTACATTTTCAACAATACCTCCATGAAAAGAACATAAAATTTGGCTATTTTTCTGAAATGAGGCACTCCAGAGAGTACAGGCAGTATGAGGTCATCAGTGATCGTAGTGAGACAGGAAACGGGTGCTAGAACCACTGATTACCTTCAGATGAGGAAGTACCCCGTGTCATGTTACACTAACACTGGGAATTGAACTCCCAACTCAAGTGGTGATGGATGCAGCTGACAGCACTAGACCAATTCACGACAAATTTAAAAGAAATACCGAAGCCATATCTGCTAAGCTGAGGAAAAATTTTCACAAGAAACAGTCACCACAGAAATACAGTGGAACCGCTCTATTAAGGACACCTTAATAGAGAGGACACCTTAATATACAGAACCCCTCTATAAGGACACCTAAATATAGAGAACCCCTCTATTAAGGACACCTTCGGGACTAACAGATGCTGACCTAGATTCAGAGGTGTCCTTATCACAGAGGCCAAACTGGAGATACGACCGGTTTGGGACTGAACTTTGGTGTCCTTCATAAGAGGTGTCCTTCATAAGAGGTGTCCTTCTGGCAGATGTCTGCTAAGGGAGGTTCCACTGTATAAACATCAACATAAATGTCCAATCAAAAACACAGGAAAGCAGACAAAACCAATTCATTGTTTATGAACACATCCGAAGCATACTGGCCAAAAAATGTGGTAAACTTGACATGATTCTTTGAGATTCATGATCCAGAAATGGAAGGACAAGAACTTCACCCTTCAGTTCAAGGCAACCTAAACCACCGTATTTTCTTGTCCCACTTAAAGTGAACTGTTCACCATCATTTTCTACATCAGAGGATCAACTCACTTTAAGAGAACTCTTCAAGTGGAACATTCAGTTCATGATTGCTGAACAACAAGGAAACATATCAACACAAACGTATCACAAGAGTTGAAAATCTCCGAACACCTGTGGCATATTCATTACCGGTATTCTGCATCGCCATCACAAAAGGTTTCCGATCATCACTAAATGAGTAGCGAAGGATTTACTACGCCAAGATCTGTGAGAGACTGGGTCCATATCCATAAAACTACTTAAGTCTAAGCAGGGGCGTAGCTAGCGGGGGGGGGGNNNNGGGGGCAAATGCCCCAGAGCAAAAAGGGACAAAGCAAATTTTTCCTCTAAAAGCTTACTTCCCTCTTCGAGCCAAGTTACTGTGGTGTCAGATGTTGGAAAAATGCATCTGAGAGGATATAGATATTCAATTTTTTTCTGGGGGCCCTCAACACTGTACCGACTTTGCCCCCAGGCCATAAAAGCTAGCTATGCCCCTGCTAAGTGTAATACTTATCCTTTTTCAACACAAAAGGTAAGTACCACACTTAGGTTTAAGTATGTTTCTGAATATGGACCCTGATCCACAGTGGTAGTATACTTACTCAGTCCATGGCACACACTGTCTTACATACAACATGCCAGAAACTGGCAATGATTGGGACATAAACTTGCATTGATTGGTTATATAGGTTACCGAACATAAAAGAATACCAAGAAAATCATTAACAATTCAGAGGAAAAATTTCCCTCTTTCCATTATCATTGAATGCCCATCAGATGCAGCTGCTGCTGAAGCTGAGAATCTCCATCCTCTTTCAGATCAGTCTCCATGGTTACTGAAAGAAAGATGCATCAGAATTAGGTCATCTTCTGCTGATGATGATGGGACGAAATTGTGATATCAATGTGACCCGCTCCAGCAAATGTTGGCGCATGTCACAGGTGATCAACACAGGTCATCAATTTACACAACTATCATCATTGCTGTCCACTACTATTGTCAGACGTACATTTCAACTATTGTGCTGTAAGGCCGTTAACCCTTTCCTCGGTTGTGACTTGCACCTACTTTTGCTAGATCGGGTCAGAGAAAGCCCCCTCACCTGTGTGTAGTATTTGAGACAGATTCACGCCTTCCATTCATAAACTCATCACAGTCAGTAGCCGACGACATCACCAAACTCTCAGATCCAACATTAGCTTCCGACGTCGGCTGTAAATTTAGCACATTAGTGATATCCTTGGAACTTGAACACCGATTCCCACCAATCTTGGCAGCTATGGCGCTGTTCTCACCATGATCTGAAGATGGCAATCCCTCGTCGCATATTTCAGATCTTGTGTCCACCGGGTCGAGATCAGGCCTTGTCACCTCCATCGCTGAATCTTGTTCCTCCGGCAGCCGCGGAGGGGGCGCTGAACATTCCTCATCACGTAACAGTTCATGTGATCCACGACGCCCGCCTCCTTCAACGACATCCTCTGATCCACAGACATTTATCACCAGTTTCCGATCTGCAGTAAATTCGGACTCGTCGCCATCAACACCAGCCAGATTACCAAAGTCTTCCATTCCCCCTTTCAGATCTACTTCCTCCCCCTTTTCAGGACTTTGCTTCACCTTTTCACAAACTTCCATCCCACCCTGGATGTTGCTCTGCCACACTGCACCAGTATCTGCATCTCCTTCCAATACAGCGTCTTCACTCCCCTCTTCCCCAGAAGACGCCTCCGTCTCCACGCTGCTGCCTGCGAAAGACTCCGCCATCCATTCCCCCTCCCCACCAGAGTCCAGGTCGATCGACACACACTGTGTGCGCCTCTCCGACGCCTCCTGGTGTAGCGCAGGGATACTAGACTCGCTCGTGTTGGAGGTTTCAATCGGTTTCAACCACTGGGCTGGAACTACAAAACAAGAAAACTGTGTTAGTAATGACATGCAACTTTAACCTTTCCATGTTACAGGTGCTGTGGGGTTGACACCAACTCTTGGGGCACACCAGTCCACAATGGTACAACCGAAACTTTCATTCAAATGAGGACACCATGCAAACGAGTGCAGAGGTGTCCTCAATAGAGAGGTTTAACACTTACCCTTGATTTTGCTGGTGGGACTCTGAGGAACCAGATGTGTAATGGTCGCCTTCCTTGCTTTCCGTTTCTGGCTCCCGACCGGGGGTGGCTTGTCTTTGGTTGGAGACATATCATCCTCGCTATGACCTGAAAATAATGCATCCATTTAACTTGTCAGGATGGCCTAGGAACAAAATTTACTACCCCTATTAACTTGTGGCTCCATCAGACCCCATATAGGAGGTGGCACCATCTGTTAGTCCCTTAGGCTGCGATTCCATAGGCTGTTCCCTTGTGGAATTTCCCTTGTTCCGTGCACTCGTGCCGTTAGGACAATGGGACCTGGCCTTGTGCCCTATGGGAACGGCCAGTGAGCAAATCAAGTGTTCATTCTCTTTGTGATGTGTCACAAGGTCACAAGCGAACACGGAACAGGGAAAAAGTGCACAAGCGAACAGCCTATGGATATACGCAGCCTAATGGAACCAAGAAGTTCTGTTTGGTTAAGCCTGGTGTGTCATCTGCTTGTGAAGTAACAACCTAGGGACCCTACCAACCATTTCTGGAGAAAAGTTTTGAAGAAATCCGAGTACTCACTAAAATGGGGCATCTTCCTCATCGTCTCACTCAGACATCGCACTTTCTTATGAGCCTTGGCTTTTTTCTTGGCCAGATTCTCCATGTTACAAGCGGGAAGCTCAGCAATGTGAGCCTCAAGATCAAAGTCACTGAAAATAGATGGGATTCATCAATGCCTGTTTGTTATTCTTCAAACATTCAGTCAGCTTTACGTGGTAGAGAGGGTGATCTCTTCTCGACATTATACCAGGAGGGAGACATGTTTTGGAGCAACCTGAGGCACGTCACGCTACCTGAATCATTGAACCATCAACAACTCACCCGGTTTTATATTTCTTTGGCGAGAGGCAGACCATGGCTGGTTCTGACGCATGACGTTTCTTGGAGATCGAGGATATGTCTAACATGGCTGAAGGGTAGGATTCAGAAAGGCAGGGCTCCACCGGCTTGTCATGGTCCTCACTGAAACAGATCATTGAAAATCTGAGTTTTCTCAGGATTCTCACAACTGCTGGAACTGGCAGGGTGCACGTGAAACACAAACCACAGGCGTGTCCTCAACTGGGGTCTGGGGTTAGGGTTAGGAAATAGAAACAGAGAAAAGGGCCTCACCTGATGACAGGCTGTAGCTGCACCATCTTCTTCATGGCCGACTTTTCACCCTTCGGAGGTTGAATGTAACCTTCATTTATCAGCTCCAAGTACCGTCTCCCACGGTTCGTCCGCTTCGACTTCCTTAACCCCTCCGTGTCTTCCATGATCCCCGAGTCACCATCATCATCATGACTTTTCTGGCTCGCAGAATCTTGACTCGTGGTCGTCTCTTGGCTGCTGGACTCGGTGAAGGAAAACACGTCATCTTCTGCAACTTTCCCATCTGGGACATCCTTCGGGCTGGCTCCCGTACCAGTATCAGTGGATACGGGAGGAATCACAGACTGTAGTGAGACAGGGGGCAGCGCAGAGACCTCTAGTGGCGTCGTTACATTACTTACACCTGGTTCGCTGAACTTTAACGACGGTTTCCTTCCAACAACAGGCACCAGACTTGCAGCTGACTCCTTCACCGGTTGTGTCGAAACAAAACTGGGCACCAGCTTAGCGCCAACTACAGGTGGCGCCACTGCTTGCATAAAACCGGGATCTTTTTTCTCCTCCTTCACTGATTTCGCGGGTGCGCCGCCGATGGCTCGACGAATAACAGAATCAAAACAATCCATTGACGCATTTCCTTTTGATTTTGGCGACATCACCCCCAAATTCCGTCGAGGAATTTTCGAGTCCGTTTCCTGTTTTACTTGCAACGCTGCCTGACTTTTTTCATACGAGTACAACTTGTCAATGACGTGATCCACAACCTGTCTGCCGCACGCAGCCAATGCCTCGTCCGTAACCGGACACGATTCTTTGACAGACTGTAAAGTCTTCCTTAAAATTGCACAGTTTTCCTTGGCAGTTGAGATTTCAGGCGTTGGTTCTGGTTTGATGACTGGTTCCTCGTTCATATCATCCTCTTCCTCTTCCTCCTCTGATTTCAACTCATTTGAACACATCTGAAACGATGGCGGGGAAGTCGTGATTAAGAAAATAAGAACACTCGCAGTGGGCGATCCGAGTCACCCGGATTGCACGAGTTGATTTTCTCCGGCCAATATCATGACATTATTGACTCTAGACAACATTACGTGGATCATGTACAGCAGGAGAAAACCAGAGTGCCTGGAGAAAACCCGCGATCTCAAAGACAGTCACCCTCTCTATCACGTAAACAGCAGTCTAAAGGCCCGTTTCCACTACAGCGCATTAAAGTTAAAGTTTGGGTTTACAGTCTGATAACAATGGTAGAGGTGTCTGTGTCATCCGACTTTACACTTATCCTGAAACCTTTCAGTAGAACTCAGATGAGCTGCTCATTCAGTGCTACAATCCGCCATGGTTTGTGGCGAGCAGACAGTTTTCACAGGCATTGGGATAATCAACATGGTATGTACATTTATTGTTAAACCATCGAAGGATTATCCAAAACCCTGTGAAAACCGCTCCACTTGTCGCAAACCATGGCGGAATCCGCTGTAGTGAAAATGGGCCTGAACTGGGGGATTGAACCTGGAACCTCAGAGGTGACAGTGCTGATGTTTCCACTGCACCAATCTGACAGCTCCTCGTTCACAATGACACATCATGAAACAAAACAAGTTCAAGTTCCTTGGCCAAAGACGAAGAGAATCAGACCACAAGCAATTGTGTTCAATATTGCTTTTCTGGGATATCCAGGAGAAAAATTCTACTCGTGACGCACCTGGGCAAGTTCCAGTAAAGCTGCATTGTTTGGCTGGCTGGAATCAATCTCAAGAGCTCGTTTGATTTCCTCATAGGTGCCGGGAATCTGTGTGTGCTGACTGGCCATCAACAACATGGAAAGACCTCCCATCTTACCCCCATCTGGAATGAAGAAAGTGACAGAATACAAGTAATCATTGATTTCAAAAAGTACACATAGTGAAATTCCCTGAAAGTGAAGCTGCAGTAAATACCGTGATGATGTTGACCCCTTGAAAACCGTCACTTTTGAACAATTCAGACCATTTCCAGTCACTCCAACCCGAAGAGAACTTAACCTACCGACATATTTCCTTGACCCATCTTTACCCCAGTTCCCTTTCCGCATGTTGGTTGGCCGTGTGTTTGGTTTGCTGGCAGGAGCTGACCTCTCGGTGTGCCACTTGAAGTCTGGGTTTGCCTTCATAAATGCTTCCTTATACTGGAAGAGAAGACGATCATTGCAGAAACTTCCATTGAAAACCATAAGCAGGGGCGGATCCAGGATTTAGGAAAAGAGGGGGCGCCCTGTGCTGGGTCCATTGAAATTTGCACCCAATTTCAGGATTTCACGGTCGATTTTACAGATTTGAAGGCCAAAAGGGGAGGCACGCGCCTGGTGCGCCCCCCTCTGGATCCACGCCTGATAAGAATTTTCTCACTAAATGTCAGAAAGTTATAAAGCTACATCAACAAAAGACTTTATAGCCATTAGAAGCCACATGTTAGCAGTCCTAGAACATCACAAAATCTGACGTCACAGACCTACCTCATGCCCTCAACATCATCATGGATGACATCTTGCATGCACTTCTCTGTGACCTCAAATTTCATGATGTTCTAGGTAGGACCCCTAACTAGTGGTGGCTGTAAGAGCAGTTAAGTCTACGATAGACGGGGTTCCCCTCACCTGTTTTGCCAGATCTACATATTTCGACTTCTCCTCCTGACATAGATTTGCCCACCACTCGCCGAGGATCCTGGTGATATTCCGATTGTCCATCTGCGGGTGTTGTTCCCGTACCATGCTGCGGTGGCGCTTACAGAAGATGAGGAAGGCATTCATCGGCCGCCTCACTTGGTCTCCGCTGCGACTTGCCTGGACTAGATCTTCCTCCATTCCTTCAAAACCCAACACATTTGTGGTCATTCAAGCCAAACTCAAAAAGGATGAGTTAAAAAAGTTTACATTTATTCATAAAAAGGCATTTCTGATGGAGCTTCGTTGGCCTTCTCACTTTGGAATGCTTCTTTGACACAATGAACCCTTTAAACATTCCCATCTTGAGTTTTTTTGGTCTTGGACTTGGCATGCTTAGGATTTATTCAATTACAAACAAATTAAACAGCTTGAGATTCTCCTACCCAATTGATTCAACAATGCCAAGTGGGAACTCCAGATTACTTGACCTTGACCTTCAATGAGAGATGGCCTATTATTGCCATGATTGCTGCTAATTCATCCGTGCAATAGACAGCACTTCATTCTTAAGTTAGGCCGAGTGTCTAGCACAAAAACTGGGTAAAATAAATTGAATGCAGTGAAGCAAGGTGGATTGCACAACTATTGCACTGTTTGGCCAAATGCCAACTCTGAATCTGATCGTGCTGATACGACATGTGTAGCCTACTGATGATGTCGACATGTCATGATGTCATGAATGATGACAGAAACTACAAAATTGGGAAACCACAGATGGGAGTTTACACTACAGTACAGTCAATGAATCTGTCCTTGCTGCCAATCTACTTTCACACTTTCCAGTCCAGACATCACCATATGGTGACTGCAACCACTGACATGATTGATCTGTGGAGGAATGACAGAGTTGACCCGGTTTGACCACCAGACATTGATGGCTGACATGCATGACATGGCTGACAGTCAGTGAAATGATGAAAAACTTCAATCATGAATGGACGGTCTTCAAAACAACACAAAATTGTCACCGAAATTTCGAATGATTTTAGCCGATTTCTAGCTAAAATTGTCGTTGAATATATAAAGCATCTTACCGTGTGGTTTTGGTGAGGAATTAACCCTTTAAATCGGAGCAATTCATTCAAAAGAAATGAAAACAATACTGCAAAATTTACAAAGTGCAGCATGTTAGTTTTCATTTCATTTATTGAGGTCAAGGTCACCCGATATTCGTTGTGGTTGTCGTTTCGCGATGACAGGAAATTGTCCTGTCATGCCGGACTCTCCGGCGTCGTTGATGAGGACGTTTTGAGGGCGGGTCCTACCAGATTTGATGAATCTGGTGTTCTCAGGATACAGACGTATGGCGGAGAAGAGAATTGTTGAGATTGTCTTCCAGATCTGTAGCTTTGTGGAGCCTTTCGACGGAAGATTCACTTCACAGCGAGAATCGAACCTGAGACTTCCTGACGTTGAGATCCAAACCTCCTAACACACCACCAGCAGGATAACGATCGGGGATCATGTCATTTGTAGCGACAGCTCTATTCTGAACAAATACGTATTCTTTGTGTAGAGGAAGGCTGAAACTAGAGTGTAGAGTTCAAACCCTGAGCTATAGAACTGACTGGCCCAGGTGTTGCACTACTCCAATCTGACACCCAAAGAATAACGAAGACAAATCAACATTTCTTGAATTCATCAACTTCTCGGCGTTTTATTCATTTCCACGAGCAACAGTATCAATCCAGTTGAAATACATGGATCTAAATAAATACGATAAATTGAAAAAAAACATCCCTGAAGTTCAAAAACTGAAAATGTTCAGTTTTTGTTGACCTATGAGAGGGTGGCCCAAAAGAAAGTTCAGACTTCTCATCAAAAAGTACATTGATTAGAGGTAACATACGAATTTGACATTTTTTGGCCTGTCAGGACCAGTGATGTCACAAGCCCTGTAAACCAGACCAGCCCTCTGATGCAGTGGCCTGATCCCGTGGAAGCTTTATTTTGGCCCACCCTGTGCACAGTATAGAGAAATATAATTCACAAGCGGACTGGACCTTTAACGCTCACAACCACTGCCACTTAAGCAACAGGGAAACAGTAAGAAACTAACCAGGGCAACAAAATTCTTGGGATAGGCTTGGAGCTAACACGGTGATCTAAACAAGGGGAGTCAGTCCGTGGACTGAGCTGGGGTATACCAACGGTCATGCGGAGATTGCGCAGCTGAAAAAGCTGGACACAGAACGGAGGGAAGAGGGAAGAACAGCCAAAAGGTGACAGCTTCCTTTGTTTTTTCCAGTGTTTTAGAGAGGGTGGCTCTCTGATAGCACAGATTGACTCCCGGCACTCTGGTTTCCTCCTACTCCACATTCAATTTATCCAATGTTGTCTATAGAGCTAATGCCATGAAGACCATAACCCACTGCCTCAATAGGTGTCACTAGTGGTTAAAACTGTTGAAATGATGAAAGTGACATCCAATTTCCCACAAAGGGCGTCTAATGTATAGGACCTGGTTATGATGTGCTGCCCTCTATCATAGTTATGATCCCCATTCACCCAATGTTGTCAAAAGAGCTTATAATGCCATTGGTACTCAGTTCACAATTTGGGACCTACTCTTCATTCCAAATCCCCTTGGCGCGAGGTTTTCGGCCGATATCTCCTCAACGGCTGGGCCAAATTCAACATACCATACATCAATAAACTTGTCTTTCTTGCCGGTATCTTTCTGCTATCTTAATTTTTCGCGTAAGGCCTGTATAACGGATCCCTTTCGCAAAACCCATTTCATTTCGCTATGCTGTTCAGTGCAGTTTACACGTGCGCGATGCATTGCGTCATTTCAAAATGGCTGCCGTTTCGGCCGTAAACACGAACTGTGATTTGTGAAAGAACTTTTTTCTGTCACGTTTTTCGGGAAAATGACAGCGATGATGGCTGTACCGCCAAGAAAGACAAGTCGATTGACATATGTTCCATCAAAATCGGCCCAGCCGTTGCGGAGCTATCGTTGATAAACCTCGCGCCAAGGGGATTTGGAATGGAGAGTAATTAACAAGACACAGCAGCAGAATTTTGACAGACCAATCAGAAATTTAAGTTGTCTTGTAGAAAATACAACATATTTCATAATGCACCGAGCAAAATGACCAAGTGTACAAGGAAACAGTGGAAGCAACAGTTCAGCTTTAACAAATATTTCTACTCTATTTTGGTATGAAAATAAATTATGCTCACTACGTGTAACGGATACAAAGAAAGAAACAAGATATTATGATAAATAACTACCGGTAGCATATTTCTGCAGCAGACATCATCATGTAACCTTGTTCTTGTACACTTTAGGCCTAAGTTCATTTAACAAGTTAGACCTTCTTTATTCCACCGGATACCACCCACTGAACCAGGGTAAAATCTATACTAATCTGATAGCGGTTTGGATTTTTTCAAACAATCCATGTAAACCTTGGGTAATAATGTGAAAATCGACATGAATTTCTTACTCAACATCAGCCTAGGTGACCCATCCATGGTCAAAATGTCTGCCAATTGTTCAACATTCCCCTGTAACAACCAGGTGGGCACGCGTCCCTATTCTAGACCTAGAGAATAAATTATAATTCATAAACTAAAGATAACAATAACAATAGATAGGCCTAGTTAAGTAAGATATGTTTGAGCGAAAATACACATATTCTGAAACACAGCAAACATAATTTTGATATTATTTTTTGTTTAATGTTGTTGGAAGACACGTTGGAGAGGGTCCAAGTGAGATCCCTCCGGTGTCAACACGGGGATAGAGGCGAAGGTGACAATTTAAAGATTCCAACACCCATTCTCTCAAGTGTTACATTCAAACAGTTGCGGTAAACTAAAATCCTCCTCGGGAACGACAGACAAAATGTGCCCGATGTTCGGATCAAAACGCAACGTGAAAACAGATGATAAAATGTCATGGAAAACACACCACAAAGATTACTCACCTTGAAAATTTGTGCCATTTATAAAGGTTGAAAATATGAGATCAAAGTGTTCGGCACCAATTAGGCCTAGCAGACTGACAAGTGATGTGAATCTAATGACGCCTCATCCATCGTTACATTTTCAAGTGAAAATATCGACACCTGTCACCTCTGAGGTTCCAGGTTCAATCTTCATGTGATAGAGAGGGCGACAAGTTTTCTGTGGGTGCTCTGGTTTCCTCCTGCTGTGAATTTGCTCGCCCAATGTTTTCTATAGAGCCAATAATGTTCTCTATAGAGCCAATAATGTTCTCTATAGAGCCAATAATCTTCTCTATAGAGCCAATAATCTTCTCTATAGAGCCAATAATCTTCTCTATAGAGCCAATAATGTTATCTATAGAGCCAATAATGTTATCTATAGAGCCAATAATCTTCTCTATAGAGCCAATAATCTTCTCTATAGAGCCAATAATGTTATCTATAGAGCCAATAATCTTCTCTATAGAGCCAATAATGTTCTCTATAGAGCCAATAATCTTCTCTATAGAGCCAATAATGTTCTCTATAGAGTCAAGAATGCTGTATTTCGCATTCAGCCTCAACATTCTTAACATTTTTGAGATTCCTTTCAACATTTCTGAGCTCAGACAAATGATTGATCATTTCGCATATGTGCAAATTTTTGACTCGTGCCAGCAAAATGAGTCGGAATGCGCCAGAAAGAAAACTCAACATGACACCAGAGAACAACTCTAGAAATTGACAGAGTCAAATTTCACAATGTCCAGACAATACTGAAATCAACAATCCGTTGGTACACTTTGGGTCGTATTCATAAAGTGGTTTTATCATTAGAACCGTCTTAGGCTGGTTCCAAGTGTACTTCACCACTACACTTGGAACCGGCCTAAGACGGTTCTAACAATAGAACCGCTTTATGAATATGACCCTTCGGGTCTTCTTCTCTGCGCATTCCGACTCATTTTGCTGGCACGGGTCACATTTAGTCTCCTCAATAAAACTGGCCTACACGCTACAATTTACAGAGTTATTGTCTAAAGTACAAAACTGTTGACTTGTTCACTCTATTCACATATGTACAAACTATGTACATTACATAATAACTTATACAAAGACTATACAGAACACTATACAAAGTTAGAAAACAGTGATATAAAACAATCTTCCTGATTCTATCACAATGTCTGTAACAAATTAATGTGACCCGACACCACCAATGAGATTCCTCGGCACACTGGACCAATCACGGGATGTTTAACAAATCCACTCGGCAAGCTCAAAGGAGTTGTTTGATTTTACGCCGCCTAACTCCCCGAAAACTTGGCTACGTGGATAACCTTAGAATTTAAAATTGCTCCCGAGAACTTGATCCTAAGAAAACTAGAAGTGAACAACGGAGATACAGGCTTGTTGACAGTCCAATAGGAGGCGTTCTGCAAGAACTCACTCACCAAGGTTTGACTTTCATTAAAAACTGAGCATCTTCAGACCCCATGAGCACATGCCCCCCACACTCTCTCCCCCCTCCCCCCCCCCAGTATGTTCCATAGACTTACCAGTATCTACATTTTAAAGCTACCGTACAATGCACTGTCCAACAGCAACCAGCGACAATCTTCAACATCGAACAAAAATCAGAACCAATACAGCAGGAATTTCAACAACTTCGATGGTAAAATAAAATGCATCGACACATAACATCTTCAAATACCAAGGCCTGCAATCACCTCGCCTTCCGACGACATGTACATTCCACTCAGTAAGCGAGCGGAGACTGAAAGCGGAGGAATTTTAAAACCCTTGGTGGTTCAAGATAACACATAATGAATTTATTGTTATGAAGACATCTTGTCACATGAGATCACAACGTGACAAAAACCAAGCACTCAGCAGTATCGATGTTATAAATGTATGAAAAATCACAGAGAAAATCAACGGTGGGAAAAAACCGCGCAAAAACCACCCTTCTGGTAGTGTTGAAATGGTAGGTTGCCTTAAAGGCTGATAGTGGATACTTTTTCATGGTTCCATCATTAGTCATTTACTCTCAAATACAACCAAAACTGAGATATTAAACCTAAGGTGACAGCATTACATGTGCTTTGTGCGGACAAAATGTGTGGCAGTCTAGGAAAACCCGTCGGATGTCGCTGAATGATCAACAAGGGCTGTCAGATTGCCTGTGCATTGATCTGCTACTGTTTACCTGTTACGTAGTTCATTTCAGCCATTGAATTGTGCAGATTCACCAAAGCCGTTAACACTTTCCTCAAATGCGACATCTGACAGGTTATCCTAGACTGCCTCACAAATAGTCATGGGCTACTCTGTTATCATAGTATTACTAGGTCCATATAGAGGGCAACACTTGCAAGAAAACTGCCCAGAATTTTGCCCCTTTTTCATAGATTTGACTTCATGCAAACTTTCTTTGGAAGAGAGGCTACGTTGATACCCGACGTCCACAGACAGTCCCCCACATTACAAACTTGCTGGATATAAAAACATCATAAGCACGGTTTCAGTTCTCTCACACGTCCGTAGATAAAAATCTCATAGTCACCTACACATTTTTTTAAAAGTCACACCATACAAATTTAAAATGGTTCAATAGAAAATCAGCACAATATCAGTCATTTTTTGAGACAGGCTGTGACCTTGATCATCATGATGGAGGTCGTGACCTTGAGGTCAGGTCATGACCTCGAGGTCGCGTCCGCTGATTCGTAGAACAGCACATAACCCTCCGATGACGGGACATTCCTCGCGGAGTATGGGTGCACCCTGCAAAGAATAGGATATTCAATTGAACGAATTGGAAGAGGGGGCTCATAAAAGGGGAGGGGCATTTCAAACTTTTTTACGTACCCGACCCCCAGCGGGACAGCGAGACAATACTCACCTACTGTCATTGTATTCATGCCAGTCTTCGGTGTAGGGGTGCTTACAATAAGCAGTATAATGTCCAGAATAAGTTGTACCCGAGTGGTTGGAGACTGCATACAAGTTATATTTGCCGCCACTTATGTCTGGAAAGGGAGAAAGAAGTTCACATCACATGAAAGGTCACGCCATGTCACATGACCTGAATCAGTTCCTGCAGCAGAAAACTTCTGTTTCGCGATGCCATCACTTCTTGCTGACAAACGACGTCACTGACCCACATACGACATCCTGTCGTCAGCACTAGTGAAGTGTGTACAATATCAACCAGGATGTGATCAACGTATGGCACGCTTTGTCGTCGACGTCAGCCAGTCAGAAGTGACGTCAGTATGACCTCTATACTCACTCCTATCAGCAGTAAAAGGTGAGAGGTCAAGATCCTTCAGAGGAAACTTAACGGTTGTCGTTAGCTTGCCTCGATATCTCTCCTGAGAAAATCTCTTAAGATCTGTGCTCAGTCAAGGAACATCTCAAATTCTAAAGATAAACTTTGTTCACCACGACGCTTCAGCGCCATGGTCGTGTCATGACGTTATGGACTGGAATTCCAGCCTATTGTAGTGGAGTGGTTAACACACAGTCAGCAGAAGGGTCAAGGGTCAAGGTTACAACCGGTCAACAGATGAGATTACGGGGCGTATATAAATTTCCCTTTTACATCACGGAGATGAATTCGAATAACAATTATCATGAAAAGGATACGTAGCACAAGAATTTTTGGAAACTTCTGCATAGAAAAACTCTTTGTACATTTTCTGCGTGCTTTACATTTGGCACACGTCTGAAATGAAAGAAAAGATTTTATGACATTCGTGACGTTACCTGGTTGGGTGGAACCTGAGGAAGAGAGAAACAATTAGAGTGACAAAGTAAGGGTACAAGCAAACAGGCGAGTCGACCGAATGTTCCACCCAAGCTTCTTGTCTCGAGCCTGACGCTCTCAACGTGGCGCCACCTACACCCCAGCATCAATACTTACTGGTTTTTCGTCTCCGTCAAGCACCTCCTCCTGGGTGAACAACTTGATGCAGTCCTCCAGGTCAACAGCTATGCTGCTCTGAAAGATGAACAAAATGGTGTACAGTACGGGTCATAGGTAATACTATACCCTATGCAGTATGGGTCACAAGTAATGTCCCCTATGCAGTATGGGTCATAAATAATGTCCCCTAGGCAGTATGGGTCATAAGTAATGTCCTCTTCACAGTATGGGTCATGAGTAATGTGCCCTTCACAGTATGGGTCACGAGTAATGTCCCCTTCACAGTATGAGTCATTAATGTCCTCTTCACAGTATGGGTCATAAGTAATGTCCTCTTCACAGTACGGGTCACAAGAAATGTCCCCTTCACACTATGGGTCACAAGTAATGTCCCCCAGGCAGTATGGGTCACAAGTAATGTCCCCTTCACAGTATGGGTCATAAGTAATGTCCCCTTCACAGTACGGGTCACAAGAAATGTCTCCTTCACAGCGGTTTCAAAGGAATTAATTCTTTTCTTGTTTCATAACTTTTGATCAGAACGGTGGCAAATATGATCTTAAATACAACCTTAACAAGCTGTCATTTTGCGCCACCATAAGGGATAAACAGGTACCAGTACAAAAGAATAACCAACCTTTGGAATCGGCAGAGAGAGATCCCAAAAAGGGTCAAACGTCGTTGAGCAGTATCCACATTCGGTGCACTTCAGTGTGCTCTTCAGTTGACCAACAAAGATTTCTAAAACGGAGAAATATCATGACTCTAGTTCGAAGGAGAAAGACAAAATCAGAAGCTCAGCAGACAGACAATACTGGACCATTTTGATGATGTCGGAGGTAACCACAGCTCCAGAGGTAACTTTTCTGGCTGTTTTTGCAGCCAGAGAACAAGAAGGAAATGGAAAGGGTTGCAGAAGAGGACACTCACCGACAATTTTGCTGTTGTCCATTCGGAGATACCTCTTCCAGTAGAGCTGAGCTTTATCGCTGTCCCTGAAATATCACAGGACAAACTTACTTTTTGAATACCGGGATAAAGTCTCATACTGAAAACAACCTGGCCTTATTCTCAGGCAAGAAGCTCAATGGGCTGTTGCGGACAACATCGTACAAAGGTGGACCGTGTTTTAAGATCGAGGCAAATAACTCCAAGTGACAGGCACTCGTGTTTCCACTGCATCATGCTGACAGCACAGTCCAGTTCTTTCAGGACGTTTCAAAGGGGCTGTTCACTTTTGTCACTTGAGTAATCGGAGTTGTGATCCTTGGGAAAATGGAAAAAGCTATGCACTTGCAAATTGCAGCGATTATTTGCTGTGCTGTACAGAATAATCGCTGCAATTTGCAGCTTCATAGCTTTCTCCATTTTCCCAAGGATCACAACTCAGATTCCTCAATTGATGAAAACGAACAGCCCCTTTCCGCTACTCACTTCATATGTTCCTCTTCTTTTTCATTTGGAAGCTCGGGTTTGGGCCGCTTGGTGACTTGGTTCACATCCTCGTGTAAACCTTCGAGGAGATAACGGAGGAACTCTTGAGCATCTTGTTGGCTGGAGGAGAGAATATCACCGATACAGACGACCAGCGGAGAGTAAAGCATCCTGACAAACTCTGTCCAGGCCTGGATTGG
>NMRB01003462.1:0-21549 GCA_002633025.1 Notospermus geniculatus | reverse complement strand
CGACGTCACGTCAAGTTACCATGATTACGTCCAAAACGACGTCTGCACGCACGTGACGTCATCAGTGCTGTGACGTCATGGGATGAAATGTTCTGACCACGTGATACGTCCATTACCCATTGCTGAAGTCATTTGATGATGTCAGTGCACGGATACCATCGGCAGCGTGACGTTGCCATGGGTGACGTCACAAACTTGATGCTGTGCGATTGATGACCTCACAAATGGATGCTGGTCGACGTCACGTCAAGTTACCATGGTTACGTCCAAAACAACGTCTGCACGCACGTGACGTCATCAATGATGTGACGTCATGTTGGATGGAACGTTCTGACCACGTGCTCCGTCCATTACCCATTGATGACGTCATTTGATGACGTCAGTGCACGAATATCATCGGCAGCGTGACGTTGCTATGGGTGACGTGACAAACTCTCGAAACTGCTTCAAACACCTGTTTCGGAAAATCACTTATACAGGTGCGATGTGATCAATTTTTCCACATTTTTTGGTGCCGTTCCAATCATATAGACTTTGGAATAACGTATGCCAAATATTACGTCATTCGAGTCAGGAATAAGAACGGAGATAGAGTTACAAAAAAAACCGATTCGGAAATAATATATAAGATTCTCCAACACTGGGGCGAAAGGCTTAACTACAGTATTGGAGAACGGGTACCAGTGGCGCTGGCTGTCGACAGAAAGTGGCAATACTGTGGTGCTTTAAGGTGGACCTTAACGTTGAGGAACATTGTAAAATACGACCCAATGATTTACTCAGAACGAGTTTAGAATCCCCGATCAGTGCCCCCCAAAAAGTCGTCGATTGACGAAATAAGCCGCATTGTACAATAGGATTTCCATTGTGTGCCATGGAGTAACGTCACTTCCGATTGGGGATTCTAAAATTTAGCTGTATATGCAACTAACAGCAATCAAGCGTGAGCAATTTCCAGAAATCAGCCCATCGAGTACGCCTATTAGTGTATCCTCAGCGCCCTCACTCTCCTCTAGTGTTTGGAGTATTGGGAAAAACCGGCACAGAGCCGGAAAATAAAGAGGAGAGGAGGACAGTAAACGGGAGGGCGGGAGGGACGCGAATTTCCAAGAACACCCACTCCAAGAATCAACGGTTGAGCACGGAAAGGAACGGGATCGACGGACCCAGGCGCCGCCAGTGCACAAAAGACCCCGATTACACTACTCGTCGTGTGAGGGCGCTGAGGATGTTAGTGTATCCTCAGCGCCCTCACTCTCCTCTAGTGTTTGGAGTATTGGGGAAAACCGGCACAGAGCTGGTGTTATGGAGGGGAAATCAATTCTTTTACCATTAACCACCACAATTTCTCCCCACTTCCTCACATTTGTTCCCATTACTAAACTCCCNAAAGCCGGACAATTATCCCACAGCTCGAAAGCTGGACATATCCCACGGCAAACCCACAGGGGAGAGCCGGACAATTATCCCACAGCTCGAAAGCCGGACATATCCCACGGCAATCCCCCAGGGGAAAGCCGGACAAATTCTCCCACAGCTCGAAAGCCGGACATATCCCACGGCAATCCCCCAGGGGAGAGCCGGACAAATTATCCCACAGCTCGAAAGCCGGACATATCCCACAGCAATCCCCCAGGGGAGAGCCGGACAAATTATCCCACAGCTCGAAAGCCGGACATATCCCACGGCAAACCCACAGGGGAGAGCCGGACAAAAATAAAGAAAACAGAACAGAAACCAAAAGACCAACACTCAGACCGATAAATCCTAAAAGATTCCCGAGCCCTCGCGGGAACAGGAGGAAAGCACGGGACGACCGCTCAGGTGGACGTCCAGTGCACAAAAGACCCCGATTACACTACTCGTCGTGTGAGGGCGCTGAGGATGTGTCAAGTAGGCCCTAGTAAAAAATATAAAGAGAGCTCTCTTTATATTTTTTGCTAGGGCCGGGACATTGTTCGTGGGGGCTGACAACATCATACCCCGTATGTGTCAAGTCCCTGTGGTATGAAGAGGAACGAAACCAAAGCCCTGCTGTGGGGTGATGGAATTCCACACAAGAGACCAAGTCCAACTTGTAAACAAAAACACGTGTACCGTCTAAAAATAGATTATACCGCCCTCCCACCTGACGGAACAGCCATAGTGACGTCACAGAGTACCTAAGCAGACCTTAAATTCCTGTTTTGCAGACAGCAACAGACACCAACCTCACTCACAACACATCATAATTTGTGAATTTCATCAATTTCAAGAAGATATTTGGGCCTAAGTCTTTACAAGTATGGAAAAGAACGATGGTCATGAGTTTGCTTTATATACCTGGTAAGTATTAGGCCTCTGGCTCTCCATGAAACTTTCATCAACTGACATGCATATGCATGACAAGAAGTGTGTTCTTGTCCGCCAATTTTGGTTCCCGAAGCCACCGCTAGGGAGGGCTAGCGGCGGCGGCTTTGGGAACCAAAATGTTAGGCCGAATTGAATGGGTGTGCACCTCATGATCTAACCTGTGCTGTGGTAAAGGGCCGTTTTGACGGGCGTTTTTATCGCTGCGGGCGTTTATTCACCACATTTTTAATAGGGGCCTAGCGGTAGTAAAAACGAATATCGCTCCGTACGTAGGTTGATCGACTGTTTTCACCAGCGATTCGATTGACGATTCTTCATCCCTTGCGACAAAATAGCCATGTGAAGACATGGCTTTTTTGCTGCTACATGTATAGCGATAGGCATCGCTCGTGGCTTTTCGGTCATTTTCACTGGCGATCTGAAGAGCGATATCGCATCTTGCTGCGATTGATGTTTTCACCAGAGATTTCATCGCCAAAGCATTAGGGTGTAGTGATTTCCCGCCGGCGAATTTAACCACGTGGCTGTTTTCTCTCGCTGGTGAGGTGACTGGCTGTTGGTGTTTTTGGCATTTTGGATGCGATATCGCCAACAGCGTTGAAATTGCCGTGATCAAAACGCCCGTCATAACGTCCCTTAACTCTAGTTCGAATAGACCATTCTCGAACTCCCCGATCTGCGCAACTTCCTCCGAAATTTCAACCATAACCTCGATCTGAAACCGGGTGACGTGACGCAATCCATTATTCAGCAATGGTCGAGTCTGACGCAACGTCGTCGACGTCACTGTCGCAGGGCTGTCTGCGTCACGTCATTCAGCTTCAGACTGAGGCTATGGTTGAAATTTCGGCGGAAGTGCGCAGATCTTTCTCGTTTGCGTCAATTTGAGAACGGTCTATTGTAAACATTACGGTGTGCCACCTATTGTCAACTTCTGGTACTAACAAATCAGATAAAATCGAATTAAATCTCGCCTTTCACAACTTTTTGTTTGTTTTTGAGTGTAAAATCATAAATATATTTCAGTTACATTTACAAGAATATTTATCAAGGTAGATATACATGTAAAACTAGACAACATTAATGTTTTGGTATACATGGTGCTGCCACCTGTCCGAGGAAAAATAACTATTATAATCAACCATGTAAATAAAATAACCGTAATGTTTACAATTCGAACTAGAGCACCTTAAGTGTGGTGTGCAGGCGCGGATCCAGAATTTTTGGCAGAGGAGAGATGGGGGTCAGGGCCGCCGAGGGCGGTCGTTGCAGGCGGAATCACAGAATAATACAACGTTGCACTGTATAACAACCACTCAAGGCAACTGCTCCAAAGAGAAAGCTTTCAACCAAGACATTAACATGTATAAAGAGAAGTACCGGTATGAGATAATACAGTACGTTTAAATGAACACCCAGGATTGAAGATGGGCGATATTGCCGAGCACTTCACCAAATGATACACATGGTGGTATGTAATCTTATGTCGTCATGTTGCCGACATACAATCGTAAGTCGTCAAAATAAACACTTAGGACATATTCATAAAAAGTGTTTAGCCTGATCAGTGTACAGATTCTGATGTCTGTATGGTGCTTCACCACAGAGGTGTTAACCGGCCCGCAGGATAATCACAGGCGTACAACTTTCCTGCGTCTAAGTCCAAGAGGACAAAGGAAAAGTTAAACGATCACGCAGGCTTGTCTAGAATTTGTCCAACACTTTCTTTTGTCCTCACACACTGAGACGCAGGAAAGTTAGACACGTGTGATCATCTTGTGGGTAAATGCCAGAGATCAGGCAGCATACAGAAGGGAGAACAATAGTTTTCTAGGCCTTTAACTTGTGTAATACAGAATTTTTACACTGATAAGGCTAAACACCCTTTATGAATATGGCCCATTGGCCATATACACACAAGTTGACGACTTAAGCCATGTACATGTACGTGATAGTCGTCATAACTCGTAAGTCATCACAAAAGCTTGGTCCCGAGAGTCACAACTTACGCGGATTCTACTGTATTTGCTTGTTCTTATTTTTGCAGGTTGACTAATGTCCTACAAGAGGATGCTGGTGAATCTGTGTGTCTAGATGAGGTCCACGCACGATATAAAAAAGATGCAACAGCTGCAGGAGTAGAAGAGTCAAAATTGCATAATAAACATATATTCACAAGGTCATTCAAACATGTTTTTCCAAATTTTCACAGAAGAAGAGTTCGGATTCATGGAAAGAATCAACAAAAGAGTGTGTATGAGGGGATCAAGTGGAAAGATAGTGTTGATGAGACCATTTTGTGCAGTAAGGATGACATTCTGGAACAAGTGAAGGGAACGCTTTTCAAGCAAAACTGTGGGTTCCTTGATGAAAATTGTCTGTCAGAGGAGGAGATCATTGTTCTCTTCATAAGGACTAATGTACTTTACAATGGAAACATTCTCATGAAAAGGGTGTCGTTGGATCTGCAGGGTGATACTGTGGAAGTGACTGTCAGTGGGAAAAAGGCCGTGAAGCTCGATATCTTGGGAATATCAAAAAAGGTGCCAAAAACAGCTGCGGAAATCGAAAGACTGATTGACTTGGTGAGAAAAATAAAACCATGTCTTGGTGTGAAGCTGACCGAAAATGAGAACAAAAACTATGTTCCACACAAAAAGTGTCACAAACTGCAAATATCTGAAATTGGAAATGAAAATGTTGAATATTTCTCCATAAGATCTAACAGTTGTGCTGGGGCTCTTACATGGGATGCACAAAACCAACGATCTTGTAGGAATTGCCGATATGCTTTTTCGTTATGTTGCAAAGAAGAGGATATGGTGGAACTAACTGAAGATGATGACAACGATATGGCAAAAATCCTATCTGAAGTCTTCCCTAATGCTGATGAGAAAACAAGAGAATTTCTTGAATGTCAACAAAAAGTGACTTCCCCAAAAGGACGAAGGTGGAACATAGAAGTCATCAAGATTTGCCTGGAAATGTATAATGGTAGCCGAAAGGTGTACCAAAACTTCAAAGATGATTCAGGGCTTCACTTGCCATCTGGGAGAACATTACATAGGTACAAAAACAAGATATCACAAACCCCAGAGGGTGATTCTGGAAATGTATTAAGCACCCCGGAGGGTGATTCCAGAAATGTATTAAGCACCCCGGAGGGTGAATCCTGAAATGTATTAAGCACCTGTATCATGTCAAGCTCTTTTACCTCGATCCGCCATATGTTAAAGTTCATTTGTCATTCATACAGTAACTATCGCGCTGAGTGCTACCGTAATTTGTTGCATCACTGCCATGATGTGCTGTGTGTCACGTCTGTGAGCCTCACGTCTGTGGCCTCACTGAGGCCACAGATTGGCCAATGTGACCCGTCACAGCAAAACTAGGCGCATGTCGCTCAGAACGTTGAGCCTCAACGAACTAAGATGACACCGGGAGAGAATGAAAAGAAATAGACTGTTTCAGATTTCACAATAGACAGACAATAGTGAAACTGACAAACATTTGGTATCAACCTGCCAAGCCAATGACCGACATGCGCCTGGCTTTCCTGTGATGGGTCACAAATGATCTTACATGTACATGTAGTCACATGTACATGTAGCCGGAGCAGGTCTTTCCTTTTGAGGCACGCTAAAATGTGCATGTGCCTCGCAAACAATAGAATTTCTATTGTTTGCGAGGCACATGCAGATTTAAGCGCGCCTCAAAAGGAAAGGCCTGCCGTAGTCCTCTTCGAGAGGTGACATCGACAATAAATCTTGGGTTCACCTGAGTCTGCAAGCAATTCGGAGGATTAGACAGGGTTTGTACAGTGGAAAACCTGGAAAAGTCAAGAAATTTTACTTTTTTTCCCAAGGCCGGAAAAAGTCATGGAAAATTAAGAAATTTGTCTAAGTCCTTGAAAAGTCATGGAAATTCTACCACATTGTTGAAATGAATGGTAAACATCAAGAAATCAGCTTCCAGAACTTGCGAATTTTCGACCCCAACAGGTTTTCCTCAGGCACTTTTCAGTTGGAGAGACCAGAAAAGTGCCTTGAGTCTTTCTGGTCTCTCCAACTGAAAAGTGCCTGAGGAAGAAGACCTCGGTTGGGGTCGAAAATTCGCAAGTTCTGGAAGTTGACTTCTTGATATTTACCACCTTGTGTGTCAATTTTTGTGCTTTCTTCTTTGGATATTGTTGAAATGAAAATTTCAATCACAATTTCTCAAACTGCGTTGTCAAAAAAGGCCGCGCCTTATAGTCCGAAAAATACGGTAATGTTACTTCCGCAGCAATCAGCCACCGGTGCGACTCCAGGATTTCAATCCGACATTTCCAAGTCCACTTCTCCCAAACCTCTGNAGTAGAAGAGTCAAAATTGCATAATAAACATATATTCACAAGGTCATTCAAACATGTTTTTCCAAATTTTCACAGAAGAAGAGTTCGGATTCATGGAAAGAATCAACAAAAGAGTGTGTATGAGGGGATCAAGTGGAAAGATAGTGTTGATGAGACCATTTTGTGCAGTAAGGATGACATTCTGGAACAAGTGAAGGGAACGCTTTTCAAGCAAAACTGTGGGTTCCTTGATGAAAATTGTCTGTCAGAGGAGGAGATCATTGTTCTCTTCATAAGGACTAATGTACTTTACAATGGAAACATTCTCATGAAAAGGGTGTCGTTGGATCTGCAGGGTGATACTGTGGAAGTGACTGTCAGTGGGAAAAAGGCCGTGAAGCTCGATATCTTGGGAATATCAAAAAAGGTGCCAAAAACAGCTGCGGAAATCGAAAGACTGATTGACTTGGTGAGAAAAATAAAACCATGTCTTGGTGTGAAGCTGACCGAAAATGAGAACAAAAACTATGTTCCACACAAAAAGTGTCACAAACTGCAAATATCTGAAATTGGAAATGAAAATGTTGAATATTTCTCCATAAGATCTAACAGTTGTGCTGGGGCTCTTACATGGGATGCACAAAACCAACGATCTTGTAGGAATTGCCGATATGCTTTTTCGTTATGTTGCAAAGAAGAGGATATGGTGGAACTAACTGAAGATGATGACAACGATATGGCAAAAATCCTATCTGAAGTCTTCCCTAATGCTGATGAGAAAACAAGAGAATTTCTTGAATGTCAACAAAAAGTGACTTCCCCAAAAGGACGAAGGTGGAACATAGAAGTAATCAAGATTTGCCTGGAAATGTATAATGGTAGCCGAAAGGTGTACCAAAACTTCAAAGATGATTCAGGGCTTCACTTGCCATCTGGGAGAACATTATATAGGTACAAAAAAAGGATATCACAAACCCCGGAGGACGTATCACAAACCCCGGAGGGTGATTCCGGAAATGTATTAAGCACCCCGGAGGGTGATTCCTGAAATTTACATTGTATTAAGCACCTGTATCATGTCAAGCTCTTTTACCTCGATCCGCCATATGTTAAAGTTCATTTGTCATTCATACGGTAACTATCGCGCTGAGTGCTACCGTAATTTGTTGCTGTGTGTCACGTCTGTGAGCCTCACGTCTGTGGCCTCACTGAGGCCACAGATTGGCCAATGTGACCCGTCACAGCAAAACTAGGTGCATGTCGCTCAGAAGGTTGAGCCTCAACGAACTAAGATGACACCGGGAGTCTGAGAGAATGAAAAGAAATAAACTGTTTCAGATTTCACAATAGACAGGCAATAGTGAAACTGACAAACATTTGGTCTCAACCTGCCAAGCCAACCACCGACATGCGCCTGGCTTTGCTGTGATGGGTCACAAATGATCTTACATGTACATGTAGCCGTAGTCCTCTTCGAGAGGTGACATCGACAATAAATCTTGGGTTCACCTGAGTCTGCAAGCAATGAGGAACCCGCATGACTGCAGATGGCGCAGTCAGTATAAGACCCGAATGACGTACTGAAGTCACTTTTTTCGCTGTTGACGTCACGTCGTCAAAGCATGTGTACATTTTTCTACACAATTTTCCGTGAAAATTTCCCCAAAAGACGTTGTCAGTATTGGCATCCTGTGGCATTTCTGATGAAACAAAGCAGTGATATATGGAGAACTTTGAACATGAAACAGGACTGTGTAATTTAATCAAAATTGAACCAAAGAGAGTGGTTTATTTTGGGGCAAGAAGTAAATGGAAATACTGTTAGAAAATAGGACTTCCGGGTCTTACACTGACAGTGCCACGTCGTGGCGTAGTTCTGCGGGTTCCTCATTCAGAGGATTAGACATGGTTCATACAGTGGAAAACCTGGAAAAGTCATGGAGTTTTACTTTTCTTCCCAAGGCCTGGAAAAGTCATGGAAAATTAAGAAATTTGTCAAAGTCCTTGAAAAGTCATGGGAATTCCACCACATTGTTGAAATGAATGTAAATATCTAGAAGTCAACTTCCAGAACTTGCGAATTTTCGACCCCAACCAGGGTCTTCAATCACGGTTTCTCAAACTGCGTTGTTATGTTTTAAATGTTACTTCCGCAGCAATCAGCCACCGGTGCGACGCCAGGATTTCAATCCGACATTTCCAAGTCCACTTCTCCCAAACCTCTGCTTGCATTCCTCAATAATTATTTATTTGGCTCAAATCCAGGATAGGAAGAGTGCTCTTTCCAGTGACTCGATAAAGTAGGTGCAAGTCACAAACAAGGAAAGGATTAATGGCCTTGCAACACAACAGCTGAAATGTACATGTCTGCAGGTTGACAATACAAATAGTAGTGAACAGCAGTGACAATAGTGAGCTTTCGCAAGCGCCCGGTTAGGCCCTACGACGACGTTTATCTATTGTGTGAGTGCACCCAAACAATAGATAAACGTAGTCGTATGGCCTAACCGGGCGCTTGCGAAAGCTCACTAATACTTGAGTAAACTGATGACCAGTGATGATCACCTGCGACATGCACCTAGTTTTGGCAGATTGGGTCACAATTTCTTTGCAGCAAACAGAAACATGTACATGTATTATACTTGAATGACTCTTGGAGGAATAAAACCTGAAGTATGCAATACTAGTATGTAGAGTTATTGGACATGTCTTTTCAGTTTTGGCCACCTGGTGGCCAAGCCGAGAACTGAATTGGACCAAAACTCGGTGCCATAGATCATCTGACATAGGGGTATATACCGGTACATGTATGTAGTAAGTTAGGTCAATAGCCCCAGCGGTTACAAAACGGCCCACTAACTTTGACCTCTGTTACGTATGTTATGATCCAGTCATTAGGTCAGGAGTTATTGCACTCACTTCTGTGGTTGTGGCCACCTGCTGGCCAAGCCAAGAATCAAATTGGACCGAAACTTGTGACCCTCCACCACCAAACCAGTTGGAAGTCGCTCCGAGGTTGGCAGGTTCCGGCTGAATTTCAGTCATGTCAGTATTGTCCGTCTGTTGTGAGGTCCCAATGATTCTATTTTATTCGTTATCTCCTGGTGTTATCTCAGTACGTTTAGTCTCATTTTCCGTGCGACGTCTGACTGGTTTGGTGGTGGAGGGTCACACTTGGTGTCGTAGGTCATCTGACCTACAGGTAGGTAAATGTGTACTAAAGCTACGTCTACACGAGAGACTAATTTGTCTCAGGTCAACTTTGTCTCGAGACAAAATAACCCGAGACAAGTAATGGAGCGTCTACACGGATTATAGTTCTGGCTTTGAATATGACGTCACAAGTCGCCAACACTGGAGTACACATGCTGCAGGGCGCAGCGAAATGAGCCGTACATGCCCCAATATACTAGTAGGCCTTTCGTCCCGAGACAAACGGGCGACTGCGTCTACACAACAACTGTCTCGAGACAAAATTTGACTCGGGTTATTAACTTAACACCCTACTCTACTGGGGTCAAATTATTTAAACCCGAGACAAAGTTGTCTTGAGACAACCTAGCTCGAGACAAGGCTCCGTGTAGACAGTTAACTGGAGCTAAAATCCTCCGTGTAGACGTAGCTTAAGTTTCAGATCAATAGCCCAAGCGGTTATGAAATGTGCCCTGCTAACATGGCTAACGGACAACAACCATGAATGACGGAGGCTGCACCATCCTAATAGCTCACCCCGGTGAGCTAAAAATGGAACTCATAATGAAGAATTCCAAGCATTATTTTATTTTGCATCATTTATTAAAGATCTCCACACATGCAACATCACAGGTTAGAATAAGAATACATTTAGAACATATTTTCTAATAACAAAATTATGCCTGTTGATGATACCAAACCCGTGTCATTCAGTTACCAAACAAAAGGCAACTTATAAAACTGAACAATCTTATCTGACTGAGAATTGCTGCAGACAGCAATCCATAGAATTAATAAAAATTCCAATAAAAGATCTGCAAAGTCACAAAGTGTCAACTTGGCTGCCGGTTTCATTGCTTGATGAGAAGCAGCTGTTTTGACATCAATGCCTGTGTGTGCCATTCAACTGACTAATGGGGTCTTCAAGTAGGCCTACGGGTAATTTGCATTCAGTTAGAATAGTTATTTGATTTTCTAGCACTTATTTGTAACACCATGCCATACAGTGATACACTGTACATGCACATGCAGGTCCTAAAATACTCATAGAAGTATGAACCTGTAGCAAAATGATCAATATTTCTGATTTGACTCGGATACAAAATCAGCTTGGGTATAATACCACTCACTGAAACCTGATTGACACCAAAGGAAGACTTTCCTGCTGTTAAAAGGTCACCACTCGTTAGCAGTCCTAGAACGTCATGGAATTTGATGTCACAGAGAAGAACTGCACGCCACAATCTCATCCATATTGATGTGGACGCCATGACTTCCGTCTGTGATGTCAAATTTTGTGACGTTCTAGGACCGCTATTACAGGAGCCCTCCAACGGCCAGAAAGTCGCCCATTAAGCAGTAACATACCATCTTCGATAATCGAAGGGCGATCTGCTCACCACTACATTACATCGTACATCACCCTTCGAGAAACAGACCAGTCCGCGGCGTATCTTGGCACGATGCCAACTTTACCGGTTGACCAATCATATTGCACTTTATATGGGTCTTCAGCTACCACTATTTGTACCACGATTCAAATTTTACAACACCAGTTCTGATTGGCCTCCTCTTCGAGAGGCAGCGGAAATGCCGCGGACCGGTCTGTTTCTCGAAGGGTGATGTGCGATGTAACGCAGTGATCGAAGATGATTAATGCAACATGCGGGATCACATCATCATTATCCTTATGGCAGAGGGCCAAAGAAAAACTCCTAACAACAAATAATGCAAATTTTCTGCATGCAATCTTGAGTGAAGGACCTGGAATAGTTGGATATGACCATCAGCGCTGTCACTGTCATTTTGGTTCCAGAAGCCACCACTAGGGCTAGCGGTGGCTTCGGGAACCAAAATTTGTCACTGTCTGGCTGAGTGGTTATCTGGGCCTGCCACCTCTGATGTCCACGATTCAATCCCTTTCTATTCATCGTTTCCACGACAATGTCCGCCATAACTGATGTCGCCATAATGACGCAAAGCCGTGGGCAAATGCATTGCAGATGACGCAAAGCCGGGGCAAATGCATTGCAGATGACGCAAAGCCGGGGGCAAAACGTGCAACGCAACAGAACGATGCTACGTCGTGAAAACAATGAATAGGCCAGACCCGTTCTCCATGTGATAGAGAGGGCAAATCTCTTGGATAGGTTTTCTCCTGAGAGTGATGTAAATACATGTATATTCATTTCCCCGATGGGGCTCTATCTGGCACCCAGGCCGTGATTCAATATTTCTTGATCAGGACTCAGATTCATCAGGCATCGTTCGAAGTCTGTTCATCATCCAATCAGCCTGAAACAAAGGAGCAGAAAAAAATGAGAATTACTGAGTAATGGAACTGTGACGAAAATAACCAAAACAGTGGGTGATATGAATAAAAGCTAGCAAATGCTTTTACTTCAAATTTGTACAGCATAGCGTAGTGCATTTGTACTGAAAAATCCAAGTAAAAGCATTTACTAGTCTTGAATAAGACCCACTATCTAGACTAACACATGGGTGACAGTTCCAAAAGGAAAATGATTTCTATAATATGATAATGGTATCACACTTCACTTGCATCTAAAACAGTACGGGAGATGTCCTTTTTAGGAAACATGGTGTGTTTCCTGTTCAGGAAATCTTTTCGAAAGCTTGCTTGAAATCTTTCCTGATTTGGAAACCTCTGCATGAGTTTTTTCTCTCCACAGACATTACGCCAGGGTTTGTCACAGTAGCACCACTTGCAATATCTGCATTGTAATTTTGGCTATCAGGCCAATGCAGGCTCTCCATTGCTACCACGTGTGTTTTCACAGCTTTTTCTGAAAACGCCTTTTCTATTTTGGAAATAATTCATTCAAGGAGGGCCTTGTCACTTCCTGTTATGGAAACATTTTGTTTCCTGAAATAGAAATAAATTCGGCACCCACATTTCCAGGACTTCCTAGTTAGGAAAGTAGTTTCCAAGTTTGGGAACTGATTTCCTAATTTCAACATCTCCCGTACTTAAAACAGGTTTTTTCAATTACTTGACGCAAGGACCCGGAACGCCGCAGAGCGGCAAATGCACGAAGCGCTACTGAACACTGAGTCGGGTGACATCGATTCATTCCACCTTAGGCCACGCTTATTTTATTTTTTGGATTACGGATTGTCATCACCATTTAGGTAGGGAGGGAGGGGGAAATAAAAAAATAAAAAAAAGAGGCCTTACTCACCAATTTTTATTTGCGGTGGTATTCACGGACAATTATTGTTAACTCAGCAGGTAGGAGAAATAAAAAAAAGGTTTTGCAGGCAGTCAGAACACTGAATCCAAGGTTTTATCTGTTGTAAAGCTGCCGAGTATGCCAGGGTTCAGGGGAAAACTACGATGATCTTTCGCGATTTTGCTTGCCGCTTGGAAAAACAAGGAGCTTTTGAAAAAAATGCGTCGGTGGGAAAAAAAACACTGCTCAACTAGAGGCATCGCAGATGCCGTAGGCTTGCCCGTGTGGAATGTTTATTTAGGGCAAAGTTTACCTTCATAGGCAGAAGGGGNCGAACTTTGACCTCTGTGACCTTGAAAAGTAGGTCAAATCAAAAACCCGTTATATATGTTATGTATCCTCATTAGATACACCTATGATAAAAATTTGGAGATGATCCTGTCATTAGTTCAGGAGTTATTGCACTTTTTTCTTTTTGTGTTTTCGGTTTTAGCCACCTGGTGGCCAAGCCAAGAATCGAATCGGACCGAAACTTAGTGTGGTAGGTCATCTGACCTAGAGGTGTATATGTACCAAGTTTTAGATCAATAGCTCCAGCGGTTACGAAACGTGCCCTGCTAACGGACAACGACGACGGACGACGACAGACGACGACGGACGACGGACACACAACCATTGTATAAGCTCACCACAGGTGAGCTAAAAATCCAAGTAAAAGCATTTATTAGTCTTTATTCATAAGACCCACTATCTAGACTAACACATGGGTGACAGTTTCAAAAGGAAAATGATTTCTATAATATCATTCTTTTATATCCTGACCTCTTTAATCAAGTGGAATTATCATAACATGGGGTAGCTTTATGTACCAATGGTAGACATGTAGTTGTGGTGACAACTTTGTAAAGAAACAAAGAGTGAATCAGTGGTATGCCACCTCAAACCTCTTGGATATGTCATCAAACAAAGGCATGCAGGTTGAAACAGTGATGTTTTAGAGACATTAGCAAAATGCTCGACTCAAAATTAAGCAAGGCAACAAAGGGAAAATGTATGGCAGTCTAGGAAAACCCATCGGATGTTGCCGAATGATCAACAAGGGCTGTCAGATTGCCTGTGCATTGATCTGCTACTGTCTACCTGTTATGTCACATGTAGTACATTTCAGCTATTGAAATGTCAAGGCCATTAACACTTTCCTCAAATGCAACATCCAACAGGTTTTCCTGGACCGCCTCACAAATCGAAACGAAGCTGACCACCTGAGAGTATCACAAAAGACGTTTCTCCACTTAAGAAAAAACTCATGACAGCTTTGTTGCTCTCGCTTTCAAGAGAACTAAAGATGGTGAGTTCCATCTGACATCTCCATTTATGCCAGCAACATTGCCTACTTTCCACTTGCAAGAAGTTTACTCTTTTATAGAGCAAGAAAACTCATTTGAGTGGAGAAGCACCTTTAAGGTACGTTTACCGGACACCCGGGACGTGGAATGCGGAAGCAGTATATGCTATGGATTTTTGCATACAACATATCGCTTCCGCATCCCGTATACCGCATTCTGGATGTCTGGTAAATGCAGCCTTATGCCCGTTTCCATTAGAGCAGTTTCCAGTCATACACAAGTCGTACATGTATTTTGCGGAGAGCGGTGTAGTTTTCACAGAGTTTGGAGAGTCCTTTGATAGTTGAGCAATATCTTTGGCGAGTTTGTCATCTCAATGCCGCATGAAAATCTGACCACTCAACGCAAAATGCAGTGGAAACCACTGTCATGGAAAGAGGCCTTCAGCAGTTGCCAACATGATAATGGTAGGTATCACACTTCAGTTTCGTCTAAAAAGTTTTTTTTCAATTATTTGATTTGCAGGACAACTTACAGTTTTAAACCAGGCTGTCCCTGGCTTGTAAACTCGAAATACTCTCAGGTGACTCTTGATACGATCAGGTGGCCATATGATATGAACATGTAGATGACATACAGAATTAAAAGGTGGCCAATGGATACCAAGTCTGCAGAATATAAGGGAGAGAGTGGACGTTCAATGGAATAGGAAACAACGTGAAGGCGAATGTCTTATCAAGAGGTGCCACTGGAAGTTAAAATTCCTAAAGGTGCTTACATGTCGACATTGCGTCTTGAAGCAACTCGACAGATCCATCGCAGATAAAAACCGCCATGCGCAGGTTGACATTTCAGCGATTGAGAGGAACTCGGAGCAACTGGCAGTTACCTCGAACACCAGGCGCAAGTTGACGGATCTGAGAGGAACTGGAGACAAGTTGCCAAAAAGTAGAACATGGGCAACTCGCGGATCCGGCAGTTGCTCAGAGACGCAAGCGCGCTCAGGTCGACAAAATTGGCAACTGATCAGTCACTCCGAGTTGCTTCCATCGCCGGAAAGCTAGTTGCCACGAGTTGCTTCAAGACGCAATGTCGACCTGTAAGCGCCTTTAAAGTATGAACATTTTGCCAGACAAAAGCATGGATGCGGGAGGAAAACTGGATAGGATTACGTCATTGTGGACAAGTACGTTGAAAAATTCAAGAATTCTATTTTCAAGGGTTAATGGTCACACTCACAGTGCCATAATTCAGATTCTGCAATGTCACACAACTTTGTACTAGGTACACCTAAAATCAAATGACCAGCATTGGTGGGAGGCTCCACATCAGTGGCCCCCTCAGGAAAAGGATTTGGGACTCATAAACCTGACAGTGACAGGCTGAGGTCAAGGAAGTACAAGTGAATCAACACTAGGGGGTCCTTGGTTGGTTGGACTGCTGGAAGGGAGTAGTAATGAATGAACTTCTGTCTTCTAGAAATATCCTTAGTCGTTTGACGCTGACTGAGGAAAGGGATAACGGTGTTCTTCAGGGCCGACCGCACAGAAAATCCGATAGTACTTTCGTTGCCTATCGGCACTTTAGTTAATGGGAATGCATAATAACTAACTGCCGATAGGCGCCAGTAGCACTATCGGACTTTTTGTGAGGTCTGCCCAGGTCTTTAGATTAAAAGTTTGGATGTTGTATTTAGAAAGAGCTGTGCCAAATACCAATCTCGAATTTGCATCATGGAAGGTAGGCTGATGCTGATGGCACAAACTTTTTTAACACTTTGAAATGAGTAGAGTGAATTTTAAAGTTTTGAACTTTTGATCTTGGAAAATCGCCCTGCTTGAGAATGCCTTTTCCCAATATACACGATAGCCTTGCTTGAGAATGCCTTTTCCCAATATACACGATAGCCTATGTATAAGGAAAAGGTTTGTTAGTAATCCCCTAAGGTAAACACCCAAAATGTTTCATTTTTGGACAAGCAATCACTTACATCTCTAAATTTCCACCCCAGTGGCTCATAGGTGAAGCTGATTTTTCTACGGAATCGTATTTTCCGTGGTGGAGATATTACATGTAAATGGAGGTGGTTTTCACTATTGTGTGGAGGCCAATGAAATCCGTATCTGTTTTTCGTATTTGGTCGAAAAGAAAAAAGAATTCTTGAGTTGAATTTTAGGACATACGACAGGTTTGACGGGAAAAATAAAGGTACAACATCAGCAACAACATGCAACAACCTGCAAAAACTGGTGAAAGGGGCATGATACATAAAAGCCATTTCCGATCACAGATTGGAAAAACCTTTATGGCCCACGCCTCACTAATTGCCCCAACAACAACCCTTTGTTTCCTGTACTTCACACCCCAGTTGGTGTTAACAAGTTATGCAACCAATTAAGCATATCCCAGGTGCCATTGTCCAGGCCCCAGCAGCCTCTGCCCAGGCCCTGGCCAATCACCCCCATTGTCTCATTGGCCTTAGCCAATCAGGCATCTGCTCTCCTGCATTTCCAGAGGTACTATTCTGGGGGGCAGCAGAACTAACTCTGATCTGGCACACACCAGACCTTAGCCCATCACCCCGAGGCTGGAGCCATAAAGGAAGATTTCCTTCAAAAATTTTAGCACTCAATGGCCATCAGGGACTTTCTTGTCTATTCTAAGCAAATTCATCAAAAATATTTCTTTTAATGATGTCTGCTACCCTTTCAAAAACTTCCCCCAATTCTACATCATATGTATTACATTTTCCCCACTTCAAAAATTATTATTACATATAGGGCCGATTTATTAGACGTTTGCTAAGCTAACCATATGGTTCCACCAAAAATAGATAGGCGTGCGAAAAATTTACAACTAAATTTTTCACCAAAAAGCCCCGCTTTCTAAGTTCTGTATAGCACTTACTGTCCATCCAAACAGGGCTTTTTTTGGTGAAAATTTAGTTGTACACTTTTTGCATGCCTATCTATTTTTGGTGGAACCAATGGTTAGCTCAGCAAACGTCTATTAAATCGGCCCGTAATGTGCCGGATTTTCATCTCCACTCATGCTTACACAACACCACTCTTTAGAAAGAAATTTCTTTTGTCAGCCAACACTATACATTGTACATTGACAGGAATCTCCCAAAAAAGGGCCATCAATCAAGGGCAGGGGTCAATGCACCCGCAGGGGTCAATCCACCCTGCTACCCTAAACTAATAGCTCCATACAGTTTAATATGTATCTAAGAAATGCCCATTTTACCAGAAGCAAGGTTTTTGAAATAATCTCAATGTTACTCACATTTGAGAACAACCAAGAGCTATACAAAACTCTAGAGACTATCCCAAGAGACGACTCTGGGGATACAACATGTAGGTGCAAGTGCCCAATCATGTTGAACGGAGGCCACATAAAACCCAACCTATGGAATGGAAAAGAATTTCATGCTGTTGTTCTTCATCTAAACTGTGCCAATCAACCAATTTTCAAACATTACAGCAAGAAGTAAGTCCTTAACCCTTAAAATGCTGGAACTCTGGGGGGGGGGTTATCAGTATGTGGACGCTTTCATTTTCTATACATACAGCTAATTCCAAAACATCATGAAACTTCAGTCAGAATTCTGCAAAGCTTTGCCCACAAATATCAGAGCTCTGCATTCTGTTTGATGGGGCATGCGCATAATTTGAAAACTGTGCCAAAAAGTGTGGGTTTTAAGGGTTAATGACTTAGGAGATTCATTCAGTCCATATCAACCGAGTGCCCAGGGAAAATCTGTCATGAGAATGAGGAACCGGAGGAACTAACGTCACGCGGCGGCGCTGTGAGCGGTGCGACCGAAGTTTCTTTTTTCTAACGTTATTTCCATTTATTTCTGGCGTGAAAATCACCCTTTCGTTTCGGTCACCTGGCATTAAAATTTACACCATCTTGTAGCAGATGAAAATGTCTGCAATTTTGCAATGCTTTTTTCCTTAAAATGAAGACATAGATGACAATTTCGGCAACGTCTTTATCTCATTTTTTCTGTAGAAAATGTACAGCGGATTTTTTCATGACGTAGCGTCAACACATAAAACGACGCCAATGACGTCGTTTTGGTCGCACTGCTCGCAGCGCCGACCTGTCGGGATTTCCGGCACGCGGGTTCCTCATTCACTACAACATCATTTACCATAATCAGGAATCTGACCAACAGTCCATGATAGTGTTGTCAGCTGCTTTACCAAAAGAAATCACATAGTAAAAGACTCTATGTAGTTTGAAAAAGATGTTGGAAAGCATTGCAACATTTCTTTTTAATTCTCTCACCTGGCATCCTCTGTGTCACCACCTTGCTGCTGAAGCACCTGTCTTCCAGCCTGTACAAGATGTTCAACTGAAAAAAGATCCAGAGAGGACAACATAAAAGAAGAGGCAAATAAGCATACCCGGTACTTGAAATAATTTGTCCATTTTAACAGAAGTGACAAAGACAGATCGGGATCAATATTTTGCCCCTGATGGCCACGAAATTGACACAGTCACTGACCCACCATATGCTAAAAGGTAATTGACAGATGTTATACTCCTCCTAGACAATGAATGATCAGGAGCGGATCCAGAATCATGGGAAAGAGGGGGCACACTCAGCCTGCCCACATCGTGGAAAACCTCGGTCTTTTAAACATCTTTTCAAAATCAGGCCTTTTTATATTCCCCCAAATTAACGACGTTTAACGTCGGAGCCCAAATTAAGGGCACCCAAATTTGAGTCTTGTTTTACATTAAATGGGAATCTCAGATGCCTGGAAATGGTGTCTTTTATCCTCTATTTTCCAAAAATTTTCAAACGAGGGAGGGAACCCCCACCTCCCGCTCCCCCTGATCACGCCTTCGGCGCTCTGATGGCGCCTTTGGCCCAATACCACCGTAAACAGAAATAGCCCAAATTAGGGAATATAAAGGCCTGAAAATTTCGAAATTTCCGGGTCAATTTTTAAGATTTTCCACAAAATAGAGGGGGCATGGTCCAGGTGTGCTCCCCCTGGATCCGCGCCTGATGATGAACAGCCAAAGTGGGTGGCCTGATGAAGGACGGGTTCGACCACAATTTGTGATTTCAATGTATCTTTTTCATTATTTAGCCAAGACACAAACAAATATGTAAGTAATTGAAACAACAAGAACTGAACATTGAACATCACAAAAAAACATCGGTCCATCTCTTGATAAAAATGCCTGGCTTACTCCAAAATATACCGTACTTTCGCGACTATAGGGCGCACCTGAGTATAAGGCGCACCCCTAATTTCACCCAAAATCTTTGATTAAATACATACATAAGACGCACCGCCCTATAAGGCGCAGTCCCGTCAGTGAATGCTTCAGTGCATATTGTACACATACAATGTATGGCTGCTCAGTGTGCATTTACCATTCGTGGTAACAACACCCAACCTACTTCTGATCAAATTGTCGGACTCAAGCCGCAGATAAGGCGCACCACCCTATAAGGCGCACCCCCAATTTTAGACCCTTCTTCAAGGAAAAAGGCTGTGCTTTCTAGCCCGAAAATTACGGTAGTTGTATCTTCGTTCCACTCATATAAACTTGCCTAGTGGTATGTGTTTTTTATTCAGCTGTTTGGCATCTCGTATATGTGTTTTTGGAATGGCAAGGTAATGGTGAGGTGCTGCTGGTTTGATGTCCTTAAATACAACCACATCATCGTCCTGTGTCAGAGGTCAAGGTCACAGATAACTAGCTCTAGAGTAGTAAACTTATCATCGGAAACCATAGACATCGCTCCGATGTCCTTTTCTTGTTAGGCTTGATTTGAACATTATATGTTGTCGCTGTTTGAGCCAGTTCCCCTACTTCAATTGGTTTTGACAGGTCAGCTTTAAGTGAATTTTGTTGTGGTTAGCCAGGTCAGCTTTAGGGGACCCTCTTCATATTACTAATACCCTTTTGTTGCATGAATGTGAGAACAATTGAAAGTTTGGAATTATGAACCTCTGTATTGTAATATGGGTGGGTGCCTCTTGAAGTTGACTTTTATTGTGTGTATGTGTATAGGAATTTTTAGTCTTTTGCAAGAAGTTGATAGAAGAAGAAGTTTTTTTGATGTGGAAAAGTTCGAGGAATAAAGTTAGTTGTATTTGAGAAGAAGTTCGTTTTTTGACGAGATTTACAGTCCTCAACCCCAAACAGTCGCTTTGTTGTAGAAATGACATATTACGTCATATTTTGCCCCAAATCAACAAGTTTGCCATTTTTACAACAAATATGAGTTTAATGATGTTCTAATCATGCCTATCTGACTAAGAGGTGGCATATTTCTATCTATTGGTAATACATTTATAGGGTCTAAAACGGACGAGGAAAAAGTTAGCAGTACATGCACACTTCAATTTGTAATAGAAGTCCATAAACAGTGTAATAGGAGTTACTGTAGGATCTCAAATAAATACCAATTACGGGCACTTCGGGGGGTCGGATTTGAAGGGACATTTTATGTGATGTTTGGAGGGGTATACTAAACCATATAAAGCAAAAAGAAATTCTGTTGCAATTTGTTCTAGGTCAAATCATATTTTTCCTGGACTAAAAAGGGGCTGTTCGTTTTCATCACTTGAGGAATCTGAGTTGTGATCCTTGGGAAAAGGCTATGCACTTGCAAATTGCAGGGATTATTTGTTGTGCTGTATGCAATAATCGCTGCAATTTGCAGCTTCATAGCTTTCTCCATTTTCCCAAGGATCACAACTCAGATTCCTCCAGTGACGAAAACGAACAGCCCCTTTCCACATTGATCACCCATACTGTATAGTCTTTTCTAGAGTTTCAGATTGTAAAGTTCCACTTGAAAAAGACCCCGGTTGGGGTCGAAAATTCGTGAATTCTGGAGATTGACTTCTTGCTTTTTATCATATAGTATGCATTATCTGGTTGGCTGACGAAAGCCGACACGCAGTAGTGATTCACTGAGTATCCATTTTTAGGCAAAGACCAAACCCGTGTCCATCGTTGCGCAACACGACTCTGTTATTGTAATTGCTGCCCATGACAGACTCGTATCAACATGATCAGGTCACGTCAAACAACAAATGAAGTGTTTTCTGTGGTAACTCATGTAAATGTAACACATTACAGGCTAATT
>NMRB01003461.1:42042-62117 GCA_002633025.1 Notospermus geniculatus | reverse complement strand
CAGAAGGCCGTGGGTTGGAATCTCGTCTAAATGACTACAATTTTTTTCTACTTTGAGTAGTGTAAGAGGTATCCGGAGATGTTGACAGCTCTGTTGCCGGAAGGTAAATAAGGTGGCGCCCTCCTGGCGTCGTGGGGTCTATCATGTTCTGATCCTTCGCTCGATGTGTTTGCAGGGCGTTTGCAATTCTCTTGCTCGACGCATGGGGGCTTTTTGTTCGTTCACGTCAGATTTAACTTGGTACATCAGTCACATTCTCCTCACACATGAAAGCAATATCGACACTGCAGCGGTGCATTATCCATGGTCAACATAGGCCTGCTTAGAACAACCTAGCGAATGACTGATTCTACAAATCTGATGTCCAGGGCGTTGTCTACCACACTCAAAAAAATAAATGGTTACCTCTGCAACAAAATAAATGGTTAAAATAACTATTTTCTTGGTAAAAATGGTATAAATAGTTTAACTTTTGCAAGTAGTTAATGTGGCCGTCCAATCAGAATTGAGTATTCTGCAAAATAACCGTTTTCTTAGTTACCTATCAGCCAATCAGAAGCGTGCGTGTAGCAGATGGAAAATCTTCACGCCGCCATTTTTCAACGAATCACTTGCCATGCTTGCCGCTCCCATCATGTCTGCGGATGAATTTTTCGTAGAGAGGTCTCTTTCGGCATGGGGGATGAAGAAATTGATTCTCACTTCCATTGGTAAGACATATAGCATATGTAAATCCTTATTTACGTATACCTAAGCACAAAATAATGCACGCATAAAATTGAAAAATCGATATCTTTTCTATAACCCAAAGTAATCTGTTACACCTTTATTACTTAAGTATAAACCCTGCTCCGTATAATTCTAATTTTAAAAAGAAGGCGAGCACAAAAATCGATAAAGTATATAAAGTCAATTTCCAGAATGTTTAGCAAATTTTCGACCCCCACCGGGGTCTTCTTGAGGCTGGAACTTTACAATCTGAAACTCTAGAAAAGTCTTTATCGCTCCATATATTCTGATATAAAATTATTGTGAATTTGGGTCAGCAGTAACGTTATTAAAATTAACTTTTAATTGGACCCTAAAATGTCATCTTCGGGGCGAAATTCTGAATCTTGGCTACCGACTGCGCTGTTCCGGATTGTACCATTACCGGTACATAAAGACAAGCAGTCTCCAGGGTCCATATTCATATCCATATCCATAACATACTTAAGTCAAAGTGTGATACTTATCTTTTGTGTTGAACAAAGTGTCACACTTAGACTTAAGTAGTTTTAGGAATATGGGCCCTGGTGCCTGTAGAGAGTTTTCTCAAAAAAATCATTTCAGTCATCATTTCATAAACTAATTAAGGTCTAAACATTTTCTGCAATACGTGAAGATTTATCTCGAATATCACCAAAATCTCTCTATAGGCACCTGGAGGACAAAGTTTACTACATGTATTAGTTAAAAAGGATACTTCATAAAAATCATCAACCAATTAAGTGCAAAACAAAACCAAAAATCGCCGGAAACGCGGGGAATTCCACCTGAGTCGATCAATAAGCTATTGTTATGGGCTGCCGCGCAATAGGTTTTGTTCTGAGACTGCCGCCAGGCCTGTGCCGATCTGTTAGTTATCTAGTCTCGGGCGCCCAGACCCTGTATAATGCATTGAAATTCTGAATCTTGGCTACCGACTGCGCTGTTCCGGATTGTACCATTACCGGTACATAAAGACAAGCAGTCTCCAGGGTCCATATTCATAAACATACTTAAGTCAAAGTGTGATACTTATCTTTTGTGTTGAACAAAGTGTCACACTTAGACTTAAGTAGTTTTATGAATATGGGCCCTGGTGCCTGTAGAGAGTTTCCTCAAAAAAATCATTTCAGTCATCATTTCATAAACTAATTAAGGTCTAAAAATGCCCTGATTCACATTTTCTGCAATACGTGAAGATTTATCTCGAATATCACCAAAATCTCTCTATAGGCACCTGGAGGACAAAGTTTACTACAGTGGAACCTCTATATTAAGGACACCTTCGGGACTGACAAATGCTGTCCTTAATTGAGAGGTGTCCTGATTACAGAGGTTAAAATGAATAGAAATGACCAGTTTGGGACTGAACTTTGGTGTCCTGGCAGAGGTGTCCGTTAAAGAGGAACTGACCCCTTTAAATATAATGACTATTTTTGCTGTTCCAAATGGGTATGACACCACTCTATGGTTGGCAAAAATTTGGTGAAAACATCTCAGCTCATTTTCAAACTACACACAAAAATGTATTTCTCAGAATTCAAATTTCCCGCTCAATTAGTGATGTCATACCTAGAACCATTTCTATAGTCATCCATTGTAAAATGTACCAAATCTTTATCCTGGAGAGCCTGTCAAGTGCACTTTCTGACTCAAAGTGTTGATTTGGGAGGAAAAGTCCAAAGTAAACACTAACTGTCTCAGGAAAGGTATTATTATTCAACAAACTGTCGAGATTGACTAAGATATCGAAATCTCTAAATATGATATTTTCAATTATTTCTGAATTTTCACCTGAATTTCAAGTGTAAAGATCCCCACAGGGTAACTAATTGATTTTCAATCACGGTAACACGGTTGACATTAGAAATATATTCTTTCCAGCTGTCTTAGATACAGCTATAGCACATTTTGCAATGGTCACTATATTGTAATGGTTCTCTGAATGACATCACTAATTGAGCGGGAAATTTGAATTCAAAAATTACATTTTGGTGTTTATTTCGGAAATGGGTGGAGATTTTCAAATCAAACTGTTGTGAGTCCTGAAGTGATATCATATGGTATTTTGAGGTGTAGGTAGTCCAGTTTGGCTGGCAAAGTGGTCAGTTCCCCTATTTAAGGGAGGTTCCACTGTATTAGTTAAAACGGATACTTCATAAAAATCATCAACCAATTAAGTGCAAAACAAAACCGAAAATCGCCGGAAACGCGGGGAATTCCACCTGAGTCGATCAATAAGCTATTGTTATGGGCTGCCGCGCAATAGGTTTTGTTCTGAGACTGCCGCCAGGCCTGTGCCGATCTGTTAGTTATCTAGTCTCGGGCGCCCAGACCCTGTATAATGCATAGCATATACGAGGGTGTGGGACAGAGCGCCGATTCTGTTGTGACCAGACTGGGCCGTCACGCAGTACCGTGGTCGGTAAGTGCACGTGACTTTGTCGCGCCAAACCGCGAAATGACTGAATATTCGTTTTGGCAGAAAACACCTATAAATCCTGCGTCGAGGGGACGGAAACTTCTCACCGTAAACTTATACAATTTTCGTCAATAAACAAGCAAGAAGTCACTGTGTCGTACTCACGTTTAAAGATTTTACAGGCAATTTTAGACCGAAATTTACTTAATGGAAGGCCTGTCGTGCCCACCTGCATTATATGCCATTTTCGGCGCCACAAACGCCTGCAGAGCTTGAAATTCAGTTCAGGTATGTAGATAAGATGATAGAGATTGCATTTGGACAGGTCATTTCAAAATGACGCCTTTTTTAAACAATTGACGCTTTTTTGAAAACAGACGTGCTAAAGTCTCTTATCTTTGGGTGGTCTCGGTTAGCCGCGATTGTTGTTGTAATCTCCACAAGTAAACCATTGTAAACGTTGACTTTAACGTTGACTTGATATCACGCTGCAGCGCGACCACGATTCCCACCATGCTCAGCGAGCAGTTGTGCGGTTGCGCCACATTCGATCCACTTCCTCTTTTCACCACGGATTTCACGGTAAAGCGTGAATCACGGTACCGCGTGACGGCCCAGTCTGGTGACGGTGATTTTATTTCAACCCCCGTCGCTGATTGGCTAATCAGGAACAGAGCTAGTCATTCATTTCAATCCGCCGATTCCTCCCATTTGAAAATCACAATCCGGCTGCTGATTGGGCAAGAGAAGTGATCATGTGATTTCATCATGGCGACGACCATAAAATGTCAGTTGGGATTTTTCGACTCTTTCAAACGGATAGCCTACACAGTTTTCAGCCTGAAATTCATCTCCAGTAAGTTGATGCTGTCCAGTACGCTGTTTCAGATCACTTCAGCAATCGATTCATTGCCAGATTCAGACATTTTGGAAGATTGTAAGGTGAAATATAATCCATTAATGGAAGCAACCATCTTATGTCACGTGACCAGCTGCAGCATTACCCACAATGCACTGTATTACAGTGGAAATGTCGGTGTGGCCCAGACGTTCGTATCTGCATATGAACGGTGCCCGAGACTATTAGTTATCCCTTCGTTATAACTGAGTAGATACAGTATGTTCTACTCGGATTAACGCATACATTTTATTCACCTCCAATTTCAGTATTTAAATGCGACGTTAAAATGATGGTCTCTACGATGACATTTTGCTGTCTGGCGTCAGTAGTAATTGAACAATCGCGTGGTGATCTGACCTATATGAGGACTAATCAAAAACTATCCCCATTTCCGACGATCAGAATTTCACCGTGAACGTCGTTTATAACCTTGTCTGGTGTCTGAATCCCGCCATCAGTTGAAGAAGCAGCAATATGAAGTGGTGGTTGTCAGTTTCGATACTTTTGTTTGGGTCGCTGGTCGTGTGCACCGCGCAAGACTCGGAAGGGTATGAAGATGACGATAGTGCGTATGGTAAGTGAATATTGATATGACGTTATTGTTTAGCTCCGTGTAATGTCAAATAATCGACTTATGTCCCATATCACACTGAGCTAGTTCAAAGTACGTTCTTGAAAATTTTGCCGAACGGGCTCAACTGTCTGCGAACGGAGTGGACGTAGTGGCAACTTTTTACAGTCTTTTTACGAACTTCATGGATGGGAAGGGTGCTCCAGAACATCGAGGCATTATGTTGCCAAGGGTTACACGTTCTATCCCGTTTTAAATTTTTTAGGGGCAGGACGTTTTGATAACTACTTCAGTGTGACAGGCCCTTTATAGACAATTCCCACGTGTGCATAGCTTAAAGCTAGGAATCCACTGCTGATTTTCTGCGTTGCGACTTGCTTTGCAACCTGCTACCTGCGATTGAATACGATCGCGAGGAACTGATACCGGTCGCCGCCCGATTGCCGACTGAAATTTACCACATCTTCGCCATTGGAAGAACTCACGTCTAGCGAATCCACTGCGGCGATCGAGTGCCCAGTTGCAACGCAACCTAGTTACAAAGCCAAGTCGTAACGCAAAATCAGCTTAAAAATCAATATTGTGGATTCCTAGCTTTACGCGCATGCCTTTGACGCCGGCGGCATTTGTTCGTTTTTCAAAGACACCCGTAGGCCTACGTGAATCTTCCTTCGCCTTATATTTTCTTTTTCTCTTATCTTTGTTTTGGTTCAATTATCTCATTCCAGTACATGTATGTAAAATATCACTATTCATTTCCGACATTTCGAGCCAGAAAATGGTTGATATTGTCAGATATGTTTTGTATGACATGTTAACTCGTTGTTTGTTTTCTCACATTGCCGCCATTTTAGCCTTGAGCCATAGCGCCATCGTTACTAGTTGATAAAATACGGCCATTTTGAAAATTTTATAATCTTAGTCACAAGTAAATGCCCGCCTAAGTGTAGAATACTTCCATCAACATTTTCAGGGTCACCTTTTCTTTTTATACTTCTTTGGCCACGTGGGATACCTTTTAAGATCACAAAATTGGAAGTGATCAAAAAACTGTTTTTTTGGCGAACATTTGGCCAATATGTTCTGTTTTCATCTTGTGCTGATCTAAACTGATATCACTCTGAAGCCCATCTGATTCAGGGCCCATATTAATAAAACTACTTAAGTCTAAGTGTGACACTTATCCTTTGTTCAATACAAAAGATAAGTATCACACTTTGACTTAAAGATAATGTATCACGACTTTATTGTATACATTCAGTGTTTGAAAACATGGTTGTTTACATTATGTTATTTTGGACTTTTGGGACATGCCAACCCACCAAAATGAATACTTTTGGAATCAAAAGAATTTATAGAGGGGCATGCCACCAACAAATTACGGTACTCATAAGACAAAGAAAGCCTTGACATAAACATAAACAAACAAAATGAATTTCGTGGCCCGCGAAAATACTTGTGATACATTATGTTTAAGTATGTTTACGGAATGGACCCTGGTGAATTATAGTATAAGTATAAAGTCGTCTCCGAATTTCGCAAATTTGCGACCCCAGCCGGGGTCTTCAGGCACTTTCTAGTAGAGATCCACTTGGGATCTCTAGAAAGTGTCTGAGGAAGACCCCGATTGTACTGTCATGACTGTTATTTTGTGTGTCGTTTTTGTGCACTATGTTGGACCTTGGTGAATAGGAATTTTAAAAGTTTGAAATGGAGCCACTTTGGGACAACTCATAATGATTTTTCTGTGGGAAAAAATCGTCACAACTCCAGGCCACTCGAAGTCGCATTTTATCAGTAACCGATCACGTGCCCGAATTCATACGCGCAAGTTATTTGGGGGGCTGTTCAAAATGGACTGTGAAGTAGTATGCTTAGAGGTTCTTCACGTGACGTCACACCCCAATTAGTACAGAATTCATAGGAACAAGTGCGGCCATATTGGCCGTAAGTGTCGATGGGGTTTACTCATATCTGAAAGAAATCCGATTTTAACTGGAATATTTTCCAAAGTAACTTTCTTATCACTTCAGTTTCTTAGTATATGATTTTTAAAATGAAATGACATGTTATACATCAGTTTGATGATTGAATGACACCTGTCTGTTGTAAAAACAGACAATTTGTGATGAATTACATTGAGTTGTAGTGTATTACTGACGGCAAAGCACATGGCTAACTATGTGTTAATTAGCTAAATAGCTCATTAGCGTTGAGTTTTGACGTCGGTGAAGAACGTCTATTTTGGCAGACCCGATTCATAACTTACAAAGCAACGTGTACATTGTACGACTCTGCTAATTTTCGTCAATTTTCAAAATCTTTAACTTTCTGATTTCTTTTGTGTCCAGAAACAGATCAGCTTGTATGTGATCATATTTTCGATCCGAACAAGATGGTTTTTGACAAAAAGATGCCATTTGGGCCAATTTTCTAATTTTTTGCCCCAAACACATTTGTTAGAACACGCCATTTTCAATTTCATGACCTCAAACGATGTCCTAGAGGCCCTAGATTTTGCGTATGAAATGAAAATTTACAAGTATAATTGCTTTCATAGATAATGTATTGATGGAAGTATAAAATGAAGTGACATCGAAAATACAGCAAAAAATGACACACAAAATGACACACAATAAATAAATCAAAGCCGTGTCCAGTATTTGCACATTTTGGATCCCCAGCGCGGTCTTCCTCAGGCACTTTCGAATCAAAATCCCAGAGAGTGAATAAGTAAAATCCCAGAAGGAAAAAATGAAGTGGGCATTAATACTTTTGGCTGTACATTTGCCCAAACTGCACGAACAATTCCAGCTAGAATGTTCGAACGTAGTGTAAATATGTCTCTGGACACCTAGGCCCATATTTTCAAAGCTGTTTTATCCGAAACCTGTTTTGACAAAAATCTGTTCTATCATAAGAAACATTTTAAATTCATATTTTAAAAAGTGCTTTAAGATAAAACGTTGTTCTTAGTGAAACCAGCGTTTTAAATATTAAAACGTGTTTTGCCGCAGTGCCAAGGCCTGTAAGTGCTAGAATAAAATGCGTTTTAGCCTTAAAACTGTTTGCAAATATGGGCCTGGTGTAACCTCTGGGCCTAGTGTTCCCCATCTATGAGTGTTCCACTCCTGACTTGACAATAGGGGACAGACAGAGAAACATGTCGATCTGCCTGCCAGCGTTTCCCAAACAATAAGGCGGGCACACTGACCCACAGAAACACTGGCAGATGTAACACCTGAGGCTGTCGATATGACTAAAAGAAGCCAACAGGAAGTTAGACATGCCCCTACCTTGCTCTAGCCAAAACGCTTTTTATGGGAGATTTAAAATACCTTTTAGCATCAAAACCCTTGTTTTTGTCGGAGCGTTCTAAAACTAAAACAAGTTCTAGAATATGATTTTTCCTAAAAACATTGTTTCATCTTTTCAAAATGTATTTTGTGTTTTAAAAACAGCTTTGAAAATGTGGACCCTAAAGTCCTAGTTGCGCGTACTTTTTTACAACTTTCGAAAGTTAGGGCCGGGGGATATACCGGTACTCATGCGAAGTTGATAAAAAGCAAAAAAATACATGTATGTCTATTTATGTATTCTATACATTTCAGTAATAATCTGTGCGATCAGTTTATTTACACAACTAGGAACTTATTTTCATGTGTACGGAGATTTTTTTTTGCCTAATTGGGCTTCAAATATGACTGTCAATCCGCCATTTTCAAAAAAATGGTCAATATCTCATGAACAACAGCAACTGGAATGTTCAAGCCTGTGTTAATTTGTTTCTAGTACCCTCCATGCGTATGCCAAATTTCGACCATGATCAAATGACCCTGGAACATTTCGACTTAATATTAGTCATTTGTTCCAGTGGTTCGATGGCCTACAATAACACCCAAATAGGCATATGGCCCTTGGCCATTTCATCTTTTTTCAGCTCAACAACCGGTTGTTTAACTAGATATTGCAAAATGAGGCTTTTTTAATCACGGGTGTAATGGAAAATATTTTTATGGTTCCTATCATCCGTTGATACAAAACGAAAATTGGGACACAATATTTGATTTGTCACAATCGTGATGCTTAGATTATTGGCATACTAAATATTAATGTTTGAAAATTATTCTCCCATTCTGTGATTATTGTGTAATTATCCGGTAAAATAAGATAAAGTAATCAAGACAAAATGACATCCAAGTAGGTCAGTACCATAAACCAGAATTCATTTACCCTTCGGTCATTGACGTCGGTTGACCACCTGGCTCATTGCCATATACAAACAAAACAGATTTTTGACCAACACATATTGTCTGATTGTGAATAGAATACGAAAATCAAGAATTATGGCTTGGTCACGGAGTTATAATAGGCCTTTTACCTGGTGCGGGTGCGTTCCGGATCGAGACTAGATCGACGAGGGTTCAGTTATTTTTCCCCCTGTAAAAGCAAACAACTGACCTCCCCCTTCCTCGGGCCAGTTCAGTTCGCCGCGTGAGTCTCCGGAAGGTAGAGGTAGGTGCAGAGCGCTCAAATGTGCCATGTGGCTCCCTCTAGATGACCTTTATGTGCAGGTGAGAGTTTGGCCCAATCGAACATCTAATATGACCGCCAGGTGGCATTACCCTATTTACTGTATTATTTACTGTATTTTTAAGTGCCCAATACATAAAACATGCTCTGAGGCACTTTACAAAAAAACATTATTAAAAAATTAAGACAAAACATTAAAATACATTGCTGCTAAAACATTCAATAATTGCACTGTTAATACTCAGAGTCTCTGAAAGAAGAGAGAGGAGCAAAAACCTGAAGACAGGCCTACTGGTCCACGTAAACTTGGCGAAAAAAATGTGTCATCAAGCCCTTTCCAAACGTTTCTATCCTCTCTTCACTCCTTAGAATTTACTAACACAGAATTGGTGGCATGAGGATCCAACCTGGGCATTATTTTTGAAGTAAAATTCATCAATGTCAACAATGAGGAACCCGCACGACTAAAAATCCAGATGGCAGCACCAGTACAAAAAGTGTGCATGTGCAATGCATTTTCAATTAAAAAAATAAATTTTATTGATTTTCTTCATAAAACTCATCAAAATAAAATTAAGGACCAATAAAATTACATTTTTGGTGCTATTTTCCCGTGCAGAGTAATTCAGGGATGAAATATTCAATAATTATTGACTTGGTGAGCGGATTTCTCATTGCAACCATGCGTTATCTGCTTGCAGGGCCCCCTATTGGCAGAGCTTGTCGTGCGGGTTCCTCATTGATTCACAATTCATGAGTTCACGGTTACTAGCGCCACCTGTTGCAGAGTGAAAGTACTGTTAATAGCCTAATAGCAAGCTGCCTCTAAGGGCCCTTAAAACCCTCGATTACTGTATTTCAGAGGAACCTGATATTTCTGAAGAGACGTGGCTGCGCATGATCTGCGACAATCCCTCGGACATAATGTTAGACAAGCCAGTAGATGCCACGGACCGACTTGCAGATGATTCTATATTCCTAAACCCAGATAACGGCGCAGACCCTAATGATGTTAGGATAGACCGAGCAGGATGGAAGGTCGATGTTCCGAAGTCAGGCGGGAACCATCCGTCCGTGGTGCTTGATTTGACGAAGGGTGGCAGAGAAGGGGCTCCGCTTATCAAGGAGATGATTACGTTTGCCAACGGTTGGGTAGGACTCGAGATCCAACGGCCTGGAAAAACAACCTTCGAGCCTTTCACTGAAGCGAAGAGATTCGAAGCTGATGTGCCCGTCAGGCCTCCAGTCAGAGCGGAGAAGTTAAAGTTTACATTGTTGCGACCGAATATACCAGGAACATCGGAATATAGCTTACAGCTCAGTGTGAGAGCCTGTTGGCCGGGTAAGTGATGTATATAAGCGTTTTCGTAGTACAGCTGCGCATTCCCAGACAGCGCGGTCAGTGGTCAAGCTGTGTTAAAGCAAATGCCTCGTGGGATTCGTTTTGATTCAATTGGGGCGCCATGACAGTTGATCCTCAATATCAAGCGCCATTTTTAGAAAAAGGCAAAAGAAGCATTTTAGTTTATGGGAAATGCATTAGACAGCCAAACTTTGGAGGCGTATTCTGCAAAATCTGCCGCTTCGAAATCAATGTGAATAGTACAAAATGTACATTTTGACCGACTGAATTTGAAAATGCCATGAATAGATTTTAACAATTTTTAATGGAATCTTATCACCAGGTGCACGTTCGCGTAACTGCACAGGTTTTGCATATGACTGGAACACGGCTTTGCCTGGAGGCTAGATTCACTCGCTGTGAGAGGGCCAATCAAGAATCAAAACAACCCCCCCGAGCCATTTGCTTTAACAGTGGCCGCATTTCAATGAACACCACGAGAAGACGCAACCCAAGGGTGGCCTAAAATCATTGTACGGATCAGATTCTGGTGGGTGTATCTGACAACAAAAGAAAGATTAAACATAGTTGGGCCGTATTTACGAAGCGCGATTAGCCCAACACGCGTGTAAATTCATAGTTATTCAGGTTAAGGGCCTATAGAAAACCATTGTGTGGCTACCTTGTCGGCTGCTTGATCGGCAGCGTTTACCCACAGGATAACCACACGCGGTTAACATTCCTGCGTTTACGTGCAGGAGGATCGAAGAAAAGCGTTGAATGACTCTAAACAAGGCCTGTAGGTTGTTCAAATTTTATTTTTCGTTTCTCCGCCTGCAGCTAGACAAAGGAAAGTTAACCGCGGGTGATTACCCTGCGGGTAAACGCTGCCGATCAAGCAGCGTACAAGCTAGCAAAACAATGGTTTTCTAGGCCCTTAATCTGAATAACTTTGAATTTACACTCGTGTTGACCTAATCGTGCTTCGTAAATATGGCCCTTTGTCGGTTGTGTCCTGACCACGATATGTCACAGTGATGTTCCCCTACATTGTTTGCCACAGGATTAAGGGTCTACGTCTCTCTTTGGTCCAAATGTATTGTTGGCGACGTCACATATCGGGGGGGGGGGGGGGCATTTGATTCTATTACACAGGGTTACCGATCTTTTTCTAGCAACCATTCATCAGCATGACGGCCACCGCCGCCAAGAATTTAACATTTTGCCTAGTTCGAGCCAGCTAACATGTCTGAAAGTGTATGTATAGTTGTGTTTTTTGCAGTATTTGCACCTTCGGTCATTACTTGATCTGCGGCTGAAACTCTCAGAATTTTTGTTTCTAATAATACGATTACGATCTAAATTAAATATTTTAAGTTCTTATAATACGTACGAATTTTAGAGCAAAACTGTTCATTACATAAAAGAAATTTATTGAGATGTGTAGATAAATACTAATATGATTACAATGCACTTTATGACGACAATATAATATATGGGTCTGCTATTAATTTGATTCCACTTTTCCAACCACCGCCAATTTGTCACTCATTGAAGTCATTCAAAATAATCCGAGAGGTAATTTTGCAGATTTATTGCATATTACTAAATATCATAAGTGTATATCACATCTGTTAAAGCGAATGGCTCGCAGGGTTTGTTGTGCCGCCATGACAGTAGTCCTCGATATCAAGCACCGTTTTGAGAAAAAGGCAAAAGAAGGATTTTAGTGTAATGGGAAATGCATTAGACAGCCAAACTTCGGAGGCGTATTCTGCACAATCTGCCGCTTCAAAATCAATGGGAATAGTACAAAATGTGCATCTTGGCCGACCGAATTTGAAAACGTCATTAACCCATTTTAACAAATTTTTAATGGGACTTTGTACACAGTGTTAACGTTCGCATATTTGCACAGGTGTTGAATATGGCTGGAGCACGGCTTTGCCTGCAGGCTAGGTTCATTCTCTATGGAAGGTACCACCAAAAATGTAAACAAACCCCGCGAGCCATTCGCTTTAATGTGCGTTTCCGTATACATATATATACATATATCATGTGTCGTCCATACTTTTTCGTGAGGGAAATGATAAAATGTCAATCATCAGCTGAATTACGAGAGCGATGAAAAATAACTGAATCAGAGGAAACCCGACATCAATTTTCGCTGATCAAGTCAATTAATTACGAAATAATGTAATGAGAGGGACAGTGATAAAGATCAAGCACGTTTCCTCACGAACATTCCGTGCATAACTTGGCCATCCTTCTGTTGTTGTTAATTAACTTTATTAAAACAAAAATAATTTAGTACATGAAATCAAATGTTCTGGGCAGGGCTGTTTCGTAGAACAGCATTGAAGCCCAGATAACAAAAGTTACCGTAATGCGAACATAAATGACTGGCCGAAAATTTAAATAAATAGAAAAAGAAGAACTACATTAACAGACAGGCATGAGAAGTTAAAGAACAAAAGACAGTAAAATGAGGACAGGTAAGAAGAGCGGCTGTTTCCCCTTCAGACTAAGATTACACGATTTTGATTATGGAGGAAATAAAAATTACCACGGCCCTAATGGCACTTTTACTACTCTATTCCTTGTCCTTTTCTCATGGTTGAACATTCTCAAGAAAAACCAACAGGAAGTTCAAACTTTTCCTTACGCCCTCGGTATTTTTTTGTACCTTTGTACCAACCATCTCCTGAAATACATCACGTCATGGAAATAAAGTCCAATTTCGTATTTCGTAGGCCTACTTCGTGTTTCGTCAGATTTGTGGAAATTTAAAAATTCTAGATGTACCTTAAATCTCTCGGTCTTATATGATATGCTAAAAGACGAACTGGTAGCAGGGGGGGATATTTGCATCTTCTCCAAACAAGGCTATCGACTTCGTCTTTAGCCTTGTCCGAATCATGTCATCTTTTGCGTTATTGCATAAATTATTAATGAACCTGACCCCTACTTGACCCCGCCTCCGAGCCAATCAGAACTCGTTAAACAAATCGCCGTTCGGCAATTTCTCTTCTCTTCCCGCTCGCATTTGTAACACGGATTTTGATTGGCACGTCGATTTGCCTTCGCACACCGATGATTGCCTGAGTCTCTCAGCTCATCAGAAGCGGGAAATGTGATGGATTCAAACCAGGTTAGATGGGCGTTAGGCCCGATAGACTGGTGAGAACCAGCTGGACCTTTGTGGCAGCAACCATCTCCAGAAATAAATCAGGTCCTGGAAATGACGATCAACGAAAACGAAATCAACGAAATCTGTCTATCTGTCTCCTCATTACCCACGCTTTATAGGTAAACAGGGTAAGCTGTACTCGCCAACCACGGTGTGGAGAATACACGGCAAATGTACTATCACAATATAAATCCTGGAACTTACACTCTCCAAATACATGTATTGTTAGAAAATCGCTTCGTATCCTACAATCTCCACTTGAAGGGACAACATTGCGGTGACACAAGGATAAATACCGTTCAGGGGCCATAATATTCACTAAGCGTTCGCAACTTTGCGTGCACGCAAGTCTATTGTTTGGTTCCACATGCCGTATTGTTCGCTGACTGCCTTACAATAGATTTGCGTGCACGCAGTTGCGAAGGCTTCATAAATATGTGACCCGATCTGCCAAAAGTAGGCGCATGTCGCAGGTGATCATCATTGGTCATCAGTTTACTCAAGTATTCACTGCTGTCCACTGCCATTGTCAGCCTGCAGAGACGTAAATTTCAGTTGTTGTGTTGTAAGGCCATTAACCCTTTACTCGTTTGCGACTTGGGACTGCTTAATGAGCCATGTCGGCCACGGCGTAAGGACGGTATAGCCATTCAAAGCCAAAAACAGACACAAAAATAATAGTCACTATATGGACCCACCTGACCCAAAAACACCTTACGGTATGCCATAAAGATGAAATATTTATGACATAAGTAGAACTTCATTCCTGAAAGCGCCTCACATTATCTACTAAAGCGGTTTTTCCACGGTACAATATTATTGCACAATATGGGGCCCAAAATGGGTGTCATGTGCTTCTGGCATTAATGGATGGGAGAAAGATTGGCAATAATGTTGCCCATTTTGATCCTCATATTGTGCAATAATATTGCACGTGGATAGGCCGCTTAAGTCTAAAGCCGGTGACAGACTAGCGCGACGCGGCGCGGAGCTAAGCGTTTTCTTTTGTGTTTTCAGGCACCACTGAGCACCATGTGCAGTGGAGCGCAAAAACACAAAAGAAAACGCGTCGCTCCGCGTCGCGTACGCACTAGTCTGTCACCGCCTTTAGTCTCACTGGGGACCTGCAGCCCATTCATGCAGCGATCACGTGATCATTTTAATGTAAAGTTAAGAGTCCAATATGGCGGCTGTTAGGATCATTCGTTGCCAAGGTCACGAGTCGGACTCTCAACCAATGGGAAACCACGCTCCCCATCATTACGCTTGACAAGCCATAATCTAACACGGTGGGCATCTTGTATTTTTCAGATCGAAGTTCCGAGGATTCGGGTTATTCAAGTGTCGAGGACGCTTCTTCGCAATATACATCAAGCGACGAAGACGCCAAATAGATATAAACAAGGGTATACCAACTACGGTTCTGCAAATTTAACTGTTTGTGAATCGTATTAAAGCCAGTAGTGTTCCTCTATTAAAAATGTGTCCGTAAAGGCCTGAACCCACTGACGCGATTTATCGCTCAAAGTTTGCCGCTCTGCAACATTTTTTTCCATGCTTCGGTTGAATGGTTTCGAAGAAGGATGTTTTTCGTCGCAACGACAAATCGCACTGATGGGTTCGAGCCCTGATGGTGTGCAGTCCCACGACAGGCCAAAACGAGTGAGGTGCACACCATCCACATTAGGTCAAAAATGAGGATCATTATGTACTTTATTGTCTATCGTATAAACAAAGAACGATCATCCCGCAGTCTGAAAAGTCCAAGTAATAAAACCCCTCCTTCTACACGCAAATGACAGGGATGAAATTACTGATGACATCACTGGTCATCACCGGACTTACTGATGACATCATTGGACTGGAATTTCCGAACTGTGTCTGACGACGAGCTATGCAGGGAACTAGCTGTACATACTCTACTTTCTCCATTGTCTGGTCACTCCAGGCAAAATCATAGCACCTCCCAGTAATGAATATTTAGGATAGTCATGTGTGGTGTGATTGGATTGAATTTTAATCACATTTCCAATAAGGAGGTGCCAGTCTAAAACTGATTAAGTGCATTGATTTGAGGTCAATCGACGTCAAAATTCTTTATAGTCATCTCTTCTTACCACTAATAGGCCTAGATTGTCATTTTCATGAGAGTAAAGGGTATACCAAAACAAATTGCACAACCAACTCATTTTCTTTTGAAAGAAAGGCCGTTTTGTTCCGGGCATTTAGTGCACCAGGAAAAATGACACCACAAGTCCTGGCGACCCCAGTCTTTTGAGACTTTGAAACCTGACAAGGATCATTTTAGTAACTGAACCGAGGCCCACGGGCGTACTTTCCCAGAAGTGCATGTAGGCGCTATCCCATTGGATTCCAAGATACAATAGGTAACACTATAATTCAGGTCACCTGGTCAGTAGTAGTAGGTGCTATGATTTTGCCTGGAGTGACCAGACAATGGAGAAAGTAGAGTAATTGCAACTAAAATATAGATGAATAGACTACATGCATACTGTTCATATCTCATGCATTTATTTTATCTCCCGTGCAAAAAATGAAGTCAAACAGAACACCTTGCTGATCATCACGATGTTGAAATTTAGTGCTTGTCAAAATGAGTCACAACCGACAAAATATTGTGCTGCAAAAAACGAGGCTTTTATTCAATTTTTCAGGGGGAACACTAAAATGTCATTCTTAGACTGGTCACGGGTGTTAGAACCCAGTGCTTCGTGTACATGTCTTTCTCGTAAAACATGATGACCTTATATGGCAAACGTTGTGGTTAGCTTCCGGTTTGCGGTCAAAAACCGGGAGCACTAAATTAGCAGTACACAAAAAAGTATTCTCCCCGCTGATTCAACCTTGATTCGTTGAGAAGTAACGCTAATAAGTTATGTAATCATTTTTTTGATCCATCGAGAATAAACGGTGATTTTGACTTTAAACCTGTTTTCAATACAAATTCATTTCTCTTTTGGCATTGTTGGCCCTTTATAATGAGGTACTTTGTATTGTATTTCATTCTGTTCATCTACCCGAAATGGGAGGCGTTCATTAGAAATGTTCGCAAAGAGATTCTTCATTAAACAGGTCTCTAGATAATCTCCTCCTGGTTGCACATATATTATGGAGCGTGAGCATGCATGGTGAGAGGTTGGACAATCTCCATCCACGCAACCATCTATCGTAATTCCTTTGCCACACCAGCTGCCGTAGCCTCGTAGCTATCGAAACTTTTTCTCCCAAATGATGACAAATAGTTGTCATTTCGGCGTGCTCAACGAAAAGAACCTTTGTTATTAATTGTATATTGTTATATTTACGTATTAAGGGGATGAAATTTCTCCTTCACAAGTTAGAGTGGACAATCGCGAAAATAGCCTTTTGCAAGTTCTCAAATTTCTAATATCTAAAAAAAATAGGCCACAATATTTACCAAATACCACGCAGACACGGGTTTATTATACAAAAATCATCCCCTCCAAATTTCAGCTCGAACGGTTGTACCATGGCTGAGTAAATCCGCGAACATAAACCGTGAAAGAAAATCAAGGATGGTAATAATGGTCACTCTAGTGAACCAATTATCAGAATACTTATTTCATGTCATTTCCTGGGCTATTGAGTTGTCATAACAAACTCATCATCATGGAGGTTGGTGCTAAGACAGTTTAATGACTTAAGGGCCGAAAGCCAACAATTTAGGAGAAAAGGGCCGAATTGCAAGTTCCACTAAAGCTATTAGGGACTTTTGGCAAGGCTGCGTATCGTCATTCCGTATCACGTATGACTATGATTTCAATAGAAAACGCATTAGCTCGATACGTCATACGTGACACGGGCCGACGATACGGAGCATTGCCAGAACTCCCTATTATGATGTTAAAGCTGACCTATCAGCACAAAAAGCCCCCATGCGACGAGCAATAGAATTACAAACGCCCTGCAGACACCTCAAACGAAGGCTCAGAACATGATATACCCCACAACGCCAGGTGGGCGCCACCTTATTTGTCTTCAGGCAACAAAGCTGTCAACATCTCCGCATAGGCCTACCTCTCACACTACTGAAAGGGATTCGACACTACTCAAAGGGATTCGATCCGTCGGTCTTCTGATTTGTAATCCACCCCTCTATCCACTCGGCCAACGAGCCAGCTGACAGAAACATGATTTGTGTTTGTCATAGACGTAGACCTCCGACTTACGTAATAATACTACGAATAAGAGAAAACAAGAGAAGACTTCCAACAAGTTCGGTGGCTGAACGGGTAAGACGGGGAGCAAAGAAAATTGTTCAGCAGGAGCTCACCAGAGGATGTTGACACCTCTAAAGCTCGAAGGCAAATAAGGTGGCGCCCTCCTGGCGTCGTGGGGTATATCATGTTCTGAGCCTTCGTTTGAGGTGTCTGCAGGGCGTTTGCAATTCTCTTGCTCGTCGCATGGGGGCTTTTTGTGCGGATAGGTCAGCTTTAACCCGTGTTGGTGTTTATATGTTTAGTAGGCCTACACGAGAGCCGTGCGATCGTGTTTGACTGCTGGGCTGCAGACTGTATTTTTCTCTGATTCCTCTAAATCGATATGGCCATGGGGGAGGGGATAGAGGGAGAGAAATTCAGTGAAAGCAATGAAGACCGCCACCTGTGAGGTGGTGGCGGTCTCAATCAATGGTGGATTCCTAGCTTTACCGAGCTTTGTGAATTCGGTTCCTGATTAAGACCGCCCCATCTCAACAGAGCGGTCTTCCTTGTTTTTACTGAATTTCTCTCGACCGATCTCGCAATCTCTCTCCATCCAATCTGTGGTTTCAGCAGGATAACTCAAAAAATACGCCATGTATCGCGGCAAAACCTTCAGGAATTGTAGATATGTACACTCATGGCCAAAAGTAAATGGACAGCAGTTTATATTATATTGAATGTATTCAAACCAATGGGGTAGAGAAAATTGGTCCCGATTCATATAGTAGCAAATTTTCCTGGCTATCTAATGGTATCAACGTCGAAATATTCCACTGAAAGCTGCATTTGACAGAAGGAATTATTTTCTAAAGGTATGTTTATTGCTACGTTTAGCTCACCTGTGAGCTTTTGTCGTGGTGCAGCGTTCTCCGTTAGCAGAGCACGTTTTGTAACCGCTGGAGCTATTGATCTGAAACTTGGTACATATGTACTCCTAGGTCACATGACCTATGACACCAAGTTTCGGTCCGATTCGATTATTGGCTTGGCCTCCAGGTGGCCAAAACCAAAAACACAAAAAGTGCAATAACTCCTGAACTAATGACTGGATCATCTCCAAACTGGTTTAGGTGATCCATGTTTAGGTGACATCCTGATAACTTTGACTCCAAATTTGGCTCCAAGATTATGAACTGTAACAAATGGATTTGGACATGGTATTTTCAAAACAATGACACTCCATGATGCATGACTGAAGGAATGTCATCTTGGTATCATTGGAAAGCATATTGACCCAGCTTTACGGGGAACCCATTGTTACAGTGGTACACCTCTTGGGTTGGTCATACTAGCCCCTTTTCACAGGATTAGGGTTTTTGTGGGACACCCTGTATTATGTCCCAGCGGGTGAGCACATGGACCATTTCATTTATTTGCATGATTTCATGTTTCATGGCCATGTTTGTCATGCAGGGTCAATTTCCATAGGCTGCGTCAATTCATTGATTTCCTTCTTGTTGACCAGTTCACACCTGTTGACACCCCACCAATGGCATTGATTTTTACCTACCAGCATGACCATTGGTTTCAAGGGGCTCTGTCAAAGGTGTTGCAATCACGGGCAACATAAGGTTGATAAAAGTGCCCCAAAATCACATTACTACACAGAATATTTGAAAGGCCTCGATGAGTAGAACACAGTGATTTAAAAATTTTCAATGAAATCGTGCAAAAAAGAAAGCAAAGTCGTCCCCAGTGGGTTTACATTCCTACAACACCACTGGAAAGGGCTGACGACTTCAGGAATACTGCGCATGCGCGATATACTAATTTTGAGGCGAATCACACCGAGGCAGGCACCCGCGGCATGATGTTCCCAACTAAACTATTCGTTTGAAATTGCTCTAATACTCAAAAAACTTCGTGTTTTGGGGGTATTATATGCCTTTTTAGGCATACAAAGAAAGAAATAGCACTAAAATTGACACACAACGTGATAATATACAGGAAGTCAACTTCCAGATTTTGCAAATTTTCGACCCCAACCGGGGTCTTCTTCAGGCTGGCACTTAACAGTACAAGACTCTAGAATAGACTGAGCTGAGTCCCTGAAGTAGATCTAAATATCCCTGCAAACAAGATGAGTGAGCAATTAAGAAAAGAATAAGGTCCAAGCCCCACAAGG
>NMRB01003461.1:0-20250 GCA_002633025.1 Notospermus geniculatus | reverse complement strand
TTTTCAAAACGGGTGTTTGAAGTAGTTTCGAGAGTTTGTGACGTCACCCATAGCAACGTCACGCTGCCGATGGTAGTCGCGCACTGACGTCATCAAATGATGTCATCAATGGGTAATGGACGGAGCACGTGGTCAGAACGATCCATCCAACATGGCGTCACATCACTGATGACGTCACGTGCGTGCAGACGTTGTTTTGGGCGTAACCATGGTAACTTGACGTGACGTCGACCAGCATCCATTTGTGAGGTCATCAATCGCACAGCATCAAGTTTGTGACGTCACCCATTAGCAACGTCACGATGCCGATGGTATTCGTGCACTCACGTCATCAAATGACGTCATCAATGGGTAATGGACGGTGCACGTGGTCAGAACATTTCATCCCATGACGTCACAGCACTGATGACGTCACGTGCGTGCAGGCATCGTTTTGGACTTAATCATGGTAACTTGATGTGACGTCATGGGATCATCAATCGCACAGCATCAATTCTTGGAATTGATTTTCAAGCGCTGACGTGGTATAGAGGCTATGCACTGACGTCATCAATTCAAATGACGTCATCAATTGGTAATGGACGGAGCACGTGGTCAGAACCTTCCATCCAACATGAATTTGTTGTAAACAATCATAGGCCTACTACTCCGTGCGGGGCACGGGTTTTGCTAGTGTTTAATATGATCCAATTCCAACCATCTCCGCGGATTACTATCAAAAAATGTACAATATTAATTATTTCCACTCCAATATTCAAACTTGAACCTTCCGACTTCAAGCTTGAATCCGGAGTTCAATCTTCAAGCTTGAACCTTCTGACTTCAAGCTTGAACCAGGGACTTCAATCTTCAAGCTTGAACCCCCGACTTCAATCTTCAAGCTTCAATCCCCCGACTTCAATCTTCAAGCTTGAACCCCGACTTCAATCTTCAAGCTTGAACCCCCCGACTTCAATCTTCAAGCTTGAACCCTCAGACTTCAATATTGAAGTCCGGGGGTTCAAGATTGAAGTCAGAGTGTGGAATGCCAACGCGGAAAAAAATGCCAGGATTCAAATTGTCATGCCAGGGCTTAAAGGAGTTAGACGCCGAAGTTGTAAACAAGCTGGTTTGTTTACAAATATGGTCGGCAAACTAGTTTTATTCCTTCGTGCAGGTGGCAGCACCCGTGATCGTTAGACTGGTTCCCGGTCCGATGCAACTCACTCACGATATTCACGTCAGTACATATTACCGACAATAGGTGGCAGCACCGCAGGCGTCCGTGGATAGAGAACCAGTGAGTGAGTGTTTACAACTTCGGCGTCTAACTCCTTTAAATTATACAATCAGAACAAAATGATATGCTATCAGAACAACAGGTACAACAGCTGGAAACCGGAAGGCCTGAGAAAAACTCCCACTGTTGGTTTTTGCCAACCGTGCTGTCAGAGTGGTGCAGTTGGAAACATAGTGCCTGTCACCTAGGTTCCGGATTCGATTCACGGTCGAAACCGAGGTCTGGTTTCCTCCTACATTACATTACATCAGCCCTTGTGCACGTGTCTTATACCTGCAATTAATGATGCAACGCAATCAATGTGGTTTGCCCCGAGCGTGTGCTTTGTGACGGAGAACTGCTGAATATTCAACACTTGGTCGGTATGAAATATGGAAGAGCACGTGGAAGGTCGAACTTGGCTAACCGAACAAAATCACTGCAAAAGTCCCTCTGTAACTTTGTTCCCCCTACAGATCCATGGGATCCGAAAGCTGGATTCTACTCAGAAACAAATGTGCTTCAAGATGGCATGGGTGCAATCACCAACAAATCCCGAATAAAAAATCACTTTTTTTGATGAAAATTCAAACTTTCACCAAAAAATCAGTTCAAAGGACAGCAAGATAATTTTGGTGTAAGAAGGTGCCAAAGCATTTGTTATCAATGGAAATAAAAAGAAAAACTGTGCCTCGCTGCTATATTAGGAAATATTGAATTTAGTAGCTGTCTATTTACTTTTGACTAATAGGGCGAGGTGCGACCTTCTCTTCAGAAGCCACTTTTATGCGCATAATTTTACGAATGTACGCCAGATCCTCGGTGCCAACGTGGTTTCCGCTCCCAGTCCACTACTCACGTTCTGTTTCATTGTCCACTTTTGGCAGTCAAACGACTTGACTTCCTGAATGATATCAACTCTATCCCGGACCTCGACACCACTGGTTTAACTTCATCCAGTCTCACAGACCGTATTTACCTTTTGATTCATGGTGGCCCTCCCTTCCCAGATCAGATGAATAAGCTTATTATATCTAAAACTGCTACTTTTCTTGATACAGTGAAGACCATACTCACCAATGCTACATAATGATTATTCTCTTTTATCTCCTTCTTACACGTCAACACCGACTCTGACCGCCCTCCCATGCATTCCCGCTCTTATCTCTGGGGTAGCTGCCACGAACCCCTTCATTGTATTTCTGTTTTGTATGTCATTTATTTTTTATTGCCTTGTTTGGTGCGGCGACGGTGGATACTCAGTGTTGAATAGGTGTTTACCAGTTCCTCTGGACGCAGTGATCCCGGGGCCCGCCGCTAGGCGGGATATGTCATTCGAGGTCTATTGCGGATCGTGAGGTCACGTGGCTTAGTCCTAAACGCATGATTATGTTGGAGGCATTGTTCCTTTGGACGGCAGCGAGTTGTGATTACAGGCAACAGCTGCACTGCAACGACAGCTACGCCTATTTTGCAATTCATACAATACAGCGTTCTTCCTTTTAGTAATAACATAACGTCAACAATACATTTCTTGCCTCCTTCCCTTACTTCAATACTCATAACCATCAACAGAATTATCATGGGCCTATCGTCTGGTCCCGATAACTCTGGGTGTCCACCGTTGACCGTTCTTACCTCGCTATAGCCATCGTTTTATTTTATCCTGTCTGAATTCTGTTTGTCCGTGGCTTGTGTTCTTTCACCACGTGACTTCACTTTCCCTTAGTTTGTTATTCATGTACATTATTCCTACGCTGTTATTCACCGCCTTACATCCTATGTTTAATTTTGTTCAAAAGGGCCACTAATGCTCCGGCCTTGGCCCTCTTTAAAATTCATTGTAAATCTCTTTCGTGATGATAATAAATACAAATCAAATATAGCGGATTAAGTCCGACCACTATATGGTCGGTGAACAGGCCAAAAGTGATGCGGTTGTAGCGTTGCGCAGACTGGAAATAGTTCACATAGGCCTATATTTTTTTATTTAACTGATGTTTGTTTACACAAAATGAGTTATTTCACAATGAATATAAATATAATAACGTTTGAGTGGTTGACTGTGCATTTTGCAACGATTTTTATTGAAAAATTCGTATGCATTAGGTGACTGTTTCTTCCTCCCCACCTCGATCACGAAAAAAAATGGCCGTCATGCTGGTACAAATCGTTCTCTGACGTTCAGATTGCATGGCTGAGTTGCCTACAGATAGCCGACTTATGCGAGAAATGTCTCACATGGAAAAACGCCTTCAGATTCCGTACCCACTTTTGGAAACGTGAGGGTACATTTGTCCATTCCAACATCATTACAAAACATGTGCAGTACATATCTCGATTTCAAAACCAATTCACCAAACGAAACCCTTCATTTTCTCTAAGAATCTGAAGATTTTCGTGCATTTTGATTTGTGGTAGAATTTTCTAGCACCGCAGCGTAAGAAACAGGAATTAACAAGTCAATTGTTTGTAAAACAAACTGATACATGTACTGACACCTGCACCTACATGTATTTTTTTCTGGTGTACATGTATGTTAGCAAAAATCGATAATCGATAATTCAGACGATGGCTGATATTCATAACATGTACAGCAAATTCTTTTACTTCAAGTTGCAGAACATTTACATTGGACCTCGCTGTACAAATCTTAAGTAAAGGCGTATGCAGCCACGTCCTGACTAACCCAATCGCGTTCGAACGCCGTTTCTCGTACGGGAATCCCACTTCCAAAATCTTTTGTCCTCGACAATGGGCGACACACAGAGAAACAGCGAGTCCCCTTCCCAGTGTGTTCCGAGCAAAGGGAATCACACAGAAAAACGGCCACACTGAAAAACGTTACACCTGGACCTCTCAAGTCGCGGTTTATTACACTGGCACAGGGCCTCACTGAAAAACGTTACACCGGGCTTAGGTATAATCCGAATGAATAGCCTAGACAGATCTTCTTCGGGAGGTCTTGTGAACCCCATATTCAAGGAACCAATCCAATAGGCATGATGTAATATTTGTTGAGGGGTCATTCAACTGTATTCTCTTGTGAAATTCATCACCCGCTGCATGGTAGCCTATAGACGAATCCCAAATTCCCAGATCTGCGCCCTTCCGCCGAAATTGAAAACAGAACCTCGACCTGAAACCAGCTGACGTGACGCAATGTGTGTCCAGGAGCGCACCAAGCCCTGGGTACGAGGTTGTCAAGGAATATTGCGCAGCCTCAACACGGCTGTGCCATCAGGCGTACAGTGCAGCTTTCCATTTCAAATACCACTGTGGTGCGTCTATAAATGTGCACCTAGCAAACGTAATACATGTCTATTTTTCTATCCTTCTGTTAGTATGCATGACGAATGGGGCGAACCCCGACTGCGGCAAAAGAAAGAGATCAGTCTCGAAAGACGTGGATGATGTTGACGAGCAACAGTTCGCTGTTGGAGCAAATGACGACAGGTAGGCTAAAGGCGCCGCTCCACGTCACAGTTTAGTTTGCTGTCAGATAGTCAACTATTGCTCTCAGGCAGCAATAATTGCTGTCACACAGTACTGTATGACAGCAATTGTTGCTGTCTGACAGCAATATTGACTATCTGACAGCGGCACCTTTAGTGTCTGAATATTTTTAGGCCTGCCTTTGAACCATTTGCCTCGAACGTAATAATGAAATATAGCCTATGTTGTCTACGAAAAAATGTTGACGTTTGTCACTACTGAGGATGAATAAAAAGATCTACACTTTGCATATTGTCATGAATCGGCAAGGCAGAATATTGACGGATCAACTTTGCATGTAGTGAGGTTAAGATCCTGAATGCAAACGACAAACATGAACGCGAGTGACGTCAGTAGGCAGCCACGTGGCTAACCCAGTCGCGTTCGAACGCCGTTTCATGTACAGGAATTCCTCTTCCTAAATCTTTTGTCGGTTTTCCTTCATATGTATCATATTAATATTTACAGCATTGAGAAGCGATGCCAGGGGACCGACGATAGTAGCGACTAAATTCGGAGTGATTAGGCGCCAATTGGATGGAACACGGAATATACGTAATCCAGTAGAATTAGGATAGATATAGACTAGTGTAATTGGCGTCAACTGGATGGAACACGCGACGGAATATACCGACACAAAATACTTCTAACTCAGATATCACATACCGGTAATTGACACTATAATGCAGTCGAATTTCTATAGGTCTTGACCAATGTAACAGTTTTCCTTATACCTTAATTGTTCTTGGACTGCATGATGACGTCATCTTGGAATACTCACGCACCCCGTTTCTGTTCGTCACTGACGGATTATCTGGAAAAAAGACATTTCTCAAAATTACTCATGATTTTAACTCTTGCGTAAAAGTGTTCTACCCGTTTCACTGTAAGTGTGTATCTCAATCAATAAAATGCCCTCGAACGTAAATTTTCCTTCATCAGTCATCCTACTGTTCTGCCAACTTTGGCAAAAGGAAAGTTTACATGTGGTGATATTTTGTCAAAAATTGGGCTAACCCCGTAGAGGGTGTCAGGGACTGAGGTGTTACATGTTTTAATATACAACAGGGCCCGTATGCATAAAGGTGGAACAAGCTTATTCCAGGTATAACTTCACGTTATAACATTAAAGATAATATATCACGGGTATTTTCGCGGGCCACGAAATTCACTGTTTATTTACATTTTGTTTGTTTATTTCCAGGCTTTCTTTGTCTTACGAGTAATTTGTTGATGGCATGCCTCTCTAGAAATGCTGTTGATTCCAAAAGTATTCATTTTGGTGGGTTGGCATGTCCCAAAAGTCCAAAATAACATAATGTAAACATCAATGTTTACAAACACTGAATGTAAACAATGAAGTCGTGATACATTATCTTTAAGTTAAACCTGGAATAAGCTTCTTCCACCCTTATGCATCAGGGCCCAGCTGTATCAGATTATTCATTAGTTTAGGAAGGTACAGAGGTGGCAAAACGAAGTAAGTTACATTCCAAAACAAATTAACACTGCAAAAGGAAGTAAATGCTGCACTTACTTCTTTTTGCCATAGTATTTGTCCTTGAAATGTACGGGGTTTTACTGTTTCAATAGGAGCAGTCAGCCGCGCATATTGCCAACAGATGGCAGCAAAGTTCTAGCGGACCAATGTACAGGAAAATCTACGTGATTACTGCTCGATCAATAATGACTGGGTCCGCTATATGCATTGAATTTGACCGTAGTGACACCTATTGGTCAACTCGCTGACAGCTCCTATTCAAGTGCAAACTACATGTTAGACTAGTACCTCGTCCTACCGATGGTGTCGCTTTTGAATGGTAGGACCAGTCTTGGCCGCCATTTGTGGAGGAATTCTGACAGTGACGTCACTTGAAAATTTTATGTAAATTATGTAAATTTATTCAATTCTCAATACGACTGACGTACCAGAATGCAGATAGAAGGTGACCGACCTTTGACCCAGGAAATTCACCAATCACACCGGGGGTTTTCCATGTTAAAAATAGAAAATCTATCAACATAATAGTTCACATACTTACCACCTGCGCCAGCACCGACCAATCAGAGGCACGAAGGCGGTAGGCACGCCCGGTCCTAACATATGCAAAAGCCCGATGTAAAATAGTTAGGATCGCGTACCAGTCTAACTACATGTAGTTCCTACCGAGCATGCGCGGCTTACTTTTGGACGGGCCGCTTATGCTGCTAGCACCAGCTGCCTCATCGCTTTCCACCTGGCTGAATATAGTGCCCGGACATTTGACACCGCAAATCTCAAATAAAAGTCAATAAAGTCAAATTATATAAAACAGTATACATTTACCAAACGTGGAAATGTAAGGTTTGAGACGAATAAATGCTGTAAATGATCAGAATAAGTAGCTTGTTCGCGAAACTTTACAGGCATGGGATCTGATTAGGCTCTCAGTTTCTCGCACTTTTAACCAATCAGAAGGCGTCCTTTGTTCACGTGCTTCTGTTTACCAATCAGATAAAATTAGGTCGACGAAACGTTTCTTGTACGTGCCCATGAAAGAGTTCAATTCCATTTGGAATGTATTGGAACTACGATCATCCGCCGGAAAAGTAGGCACCTGGTGGCAGTGTCACTAGGTCGAAAGAACGGAGACAGGTGGCGCTGTGAGGAGTTCGATTCAAGTGGGAAAAGGAAGTAAATGTGTATTATATAAAATAGGCGGTCACAATATGGTAATATGATCATGCTTCAAACCCACCGAAACCCAGACTAGAGAAAGTGTAGCATACTTTGTCATGAATCGGCCCCTCAACAATAACAAGATGACATTGTAAATGTCGTATGGTTCCCGATGTATGTACATGTAGGCTACTTCTTCTACACGAATGGTACACTGATAGAGATCAAGACACATTGATAGATAGATAGATACATACATAATTTGAAGCTTCGTAACCCTTTTGGATCTTAAGCTTATACTACGGTGTGGAGTCCACGACAGGCTACTGTCCACCTGTGTGGGGTCTTTTACTTCCCCTGGCATAGACACTCACGTACAAGGGACCACGGCTTTGAGTCTCGTCCGACAGACTCTAATTGGTTCACAGCTTTTCACATACATGCCCTGGCCGGGGATCGAACCCACGCACTGACGGATTGAAAGTCAAGCGTGTTAGACCGCTCGACCACCAGGCCAAGACAATAGAGATCAGGTACATTGATAGGGCAGCATACGACATGACATGATGTGACGTGAGTGACTTGACGTGACATGGCGCGACGTCATGTGAAATGGCTCACATGTGACATGACGAAACTTGACGTCACATGACCATGACATCACATGACGTGGCATGACGTCACATGACGATGGCATGATGTCACATGACATGGCATGTTGTCACATAACATGACATGATGTCACATGACATGGCATGACGTCACATGACATGATATGATGTCACATGGCATGACATGACGTCACATGACATGATATGAACTCATGCCAATAACTCATCCATGGTTGACCCTGAACGTGGCTTAGATATCTGAAATTATCATCAAGATATTTCAAATTATCAACTTTGACCTTGACTTTGACCTCTCATCATCAAGGTCATTGCATAATCGAAATGGACATCCTCAATAACCCAAGTATGGATGATATCATGCCTTTACCTCTATCACGGGCAGAAATATTTCAAATTATCAAGTTTGATATATCAAAATCTCATGATATCTCAATATCCAGACCCGTGAGGCTGAGAGAATTTAAACACCATCATGTCCTTGGATAAACAGGTATGAACTAAGACTTGTTTCATATTGCTCAGTTGACAATGTGGCAAGTTATCACAAAATATCAAATTCATGATATCGATATCACCATGATACCAACATCTCAGATCAAAAGTAATCAGTCCATTCGATTCCTTGGGTATGAAAACCTGAGGGTAGAACATGTTTCTGTTGCTCTAGGTGTTAAAGGAGCCGAGTTATGGCGTCAGATAAAAGCGTGACGGACAAAATATCAAGTCCGATATGTTGATTACACCACGATAGAGGCATCTGAGATTGAAAATTATTGGCTCATTGGATTGCCCAGGTTGACAAACCTAGGGGCAGGATTTGTTTCCAAGGCTGTACCTGTTGAAGGAGATGAGATATGAAGGTGTGACAGACCGGACAGAGAGAAAGACACCACGACCAACCACAATATGGGTCCCGATATTGGGAACCATAACAAAAGCCCGACAAAAAGTTGCAATATTAAGAATGTTTCAAAAACTTACTCAGTTAATTCCCTCCGCACAAAATCTCGTATTCTGCGACGAAGTGCTTCATCAGTGCGGCCATCATAAGTATCTCGCAATATCTGGGCAGGCTAGTCTCCTCGGACATGCGCAAGGACGCGATGGTAATTATCCCGGTGAATGCGTCAGGCATTCTGATTGCGTCTTTTTCAGGCTGTGTGATTGGCCGTCTAAGGCTTAGCGCACATGTCCGACAAAACTCGATTCGTTAGGGGTGTTTTTAAAGTCGACTGACCCAACGCTGTCGACTCGTCATTCAGCCAGGACAGTCGATTTTAACAGACACCCCTAACGCATTGTCGGACATGTGCGCTAAGCTCAAGGCTAAGGGTGGGTATACACTACACGCGATTCGCACAACGCATGCGATGGTTCTTTGTTATTTCATGCCGCAATGCCTCCCAAACAAAAGCAATTCGCGTGCGATTCCAAATCGCTTTGCGAATCGCTTCTAGTGTGCACCTACCCTAAGGCTAAGAATCCATTCACGCGATTTTCGTGCCGCGCGATGTTGCATCCTTTGTCCACGACCAACGCGGCGGAAACAAACAATGCTTTCGACCGTCTGCGGCAAGAAAATCGCGTGAATGGATTCTTAGGCTAAGAATCCATTCATGCGATTTTCGGGCCGCGCGATGTCGCNGTATACGTTTACCGGATCCGTTATCGGATTGAAATGGGACACACTGATTGACACTTGCCACCGCACATGGCCGTTATTATCATCCGGAACGAATTGAGTAACGTATGCGATATCGGACGAATGGAACATGTTCCATTCATCCGTCAAAAATAACTGTTGCCATCCGGTATTCGGAAGGAATTCCTTTATAATGACGTAATTTTGGGATAACCCTTCGATTTTCCCAGTGAAAGACAAACTGACATCCGTCGGTACTCCGAATTTTAACGCATACATGTGCGCGGTGTTGCCGTGCGTTAAAGTGCATCCGGTGAACGGATCCGGTAAACGTACACATTTCGGAAGGCTTTTTGTCGGACATGTGCGCTTAGCTTAACTCGCCGCATAAGTAATTTCCGTCCGTTAGGTCGGTTAGCCGCAAGATACCTAGTGAGATGGTATATTGATCAATACACTGTATACATCGTAAGATTCGGGGTTGAAATCAGTCAGCAATATTCCCACTTCTAGTTATATTCTTCTCTGTTTAACACCATGGTGTGTAGACGTGTTACACAGGTGTAATAGAATATAATGCCCTCGAAATGTGATGTCCCCAACAATATATTTATGGATTAAGCGGCACCGTTCAGTTGGACACCAGAGAGACCATGACATCCTGTGACAAACAGTACAGGGGCATCATGAGGACGGGGACATTAAAGGAGCACGGTATTAAATCTCAAATGGGTTATTTGACTGCCGACGTAGAGGGAGCCACTTAGCGGCAGTAGGACATACTACAAAAATGCATTACAAAATGTACGCAGTAAATCGGGTCATTCGCCGAGACGTAGTCAGACCCTTGGGTTGGAGAATGGCGCGGTGGCGACGGCTGTCGAGAAAAAGTGGCAATACCGTGCTCCTTTAAATTCTATCACACCTGTACACTTGGTTGTGTACTTATCGTCCTCGTACGCAATAATATACGTCATGTAGTCTGTTCGTGTACAAACACAAAATGAGACGCATAGCAGGTAACCAGGGGTAGTGAGCATAAAGGGGTCGTAACCCTACGTCAGGCCTAAACCAGGCGTAGTGCAAGGGCCAGAACAAGCACTACGCCTGGCTTAGGCCAAACGTAGGGTTACGACCCCTTTATGCTCGCTACCCCTGGTGGTTAAAGCTGACAGGTCAGATATACCCTCCGTCTTGTATGCAAAAAATTTTATGCTCCGAGGCTGCCGAAGTCGAGCGTTCGGTAATGTTCGTAATGTATACTAACCCTGACAGCAGAGCGACATGGGCCCAACGTTGAAAACCGTCGGTGGACAACGTATGTGTACGTTGGCCCAATGTTGGCATCCTACGTTGTGCAAACATCATTTTGCAACCGCGAATAACGTTGGGTCAGCGTTGTTTTTAGGTAAATTCCGACATTGACCCAACCATTCGCCAACCTTTGATTGACATTATAGAGCACCCGAGCGCCCTCCAAACACCAACGTCGGGCCAACGTGGATGAACAACCCGTGGCGGACTCATGCCGAAATCGTCGTGAACTACCTACTCCCAACGTCCGACCAACGTCGGCAAATGACCAATTATCAACGTCCGACGTTCGCCAACCTCTGCCAACCTTTGCCGACGTTGGGCCAACGTACCTCTGGTGTCTCGGAAGCTTCCTACCTTGGAACACCCATTATACACCCTGCGCATACCAACTAGGTCATCATTCACGCACTTGTAAAGCCCAGGTCATACTGTGCCGACTTAGGCGAATTAGAATGAAATGGTCCATGGACCATGTGCTCACCCCTTTGCACATAATAGTGTAATGACAGAGAGAAGCATGCACATGGTCCATGGACCATTTCATTCTAGTTCGCAGGGATTCGCCCGTCTAAGTCGCCACTGTGTGCAGGGACTTAACGTGTATACTGCTTCTTTCATGAAGTCGCTGTTGTCAAACAGGTAGAAAGTGTTTGTTCAAGTGAGATGGTTTATTGAGCAATAACTACACTACATCATAAGATTCTATAAGAAATAGAAACGGGTTTCTAAGGTGAAAGTCATCACGTCTTTCTTCCAGATTTCTTCATCACGTCTTTCTTCCAGATTCGAACCCACATCATAAGATTCGGGGTTAAAATCATTAAAAACAATATTCCCACTTCTTTTGGTCCTTGTCGGTGTAACACCACCCACGGTAGCTGCCGGCACACTTGTTTTTGTACACTACACCTTTATTTGTGAAGGGGAAGTGGCAGTTACCTGTACAGAAAATCAAAGAAGACATTATCATTATTAAGTTTGCATCTAAGAAATAAAAAAGAAATCGCAGTTGGCAAAACGGTTAGATTCGATCATGCAGATTTTTTTGTACACAAGGTCTGTTGGCTAATTTTCAAATTACTTTTTTTGCCCTTTCCGTCCAACTGACAGATGTAAGTAATTCCCCCACTGGTCCAGGTCTCTCCCTCATGCACTTTCTCATTCTTGTCTGTCAGGCAGGTTGCAGCTGTAAAAAGAGAACGAATTATATTATCCGAAACTCACACCTCAAAATGATTACTGTAAAGTACCTGAATAGTGTGGTGGGCTATGTCATGAATTTAGCTCCCGTTCGATTTTCATGTACAAATTGATTTTTCGGTTGATTCTGAATCCGTTTTTTGTAAGGAATTCAAAAATGGACGGTAACAAATTTTCAGACTGCATTTAAGGGGTCAAATCCAAGATGGCCACCAATATAACTGCCGATACCTATAGGGCTCCATAACTCTGCAACCAATTCAGCCAGGAGGTTGATGTTGGTGTCTAGACATAGGTTTTTGGGGCCTAGCTATCCATTGCAGCCATTGGTTTCAATGTAGGATAGGCCCATTGCAGTGAAATCCAAGATGGTTGCCAAGATGGCCGCCGATACCTAAATCATAACTTTGCAACTAATTCAGCCAGATAGCTGATATTGGTGTCAAGACATAGGTTTTTGGGGTCAAGCTATCCATTGCAGCGATTGGTTTCAATGTAAGATAGGCACATTGCAGTGAAATCCAAGATGACTGCCAAGATGGCCACCAATACCTAAATTGTCTCATAACATGGCAACTAATTCACCTAGATGGCTGATATTGGTGTCAAAAAGTAGGTGATGGGAGTCAAGCTATCCATTCAGACTAAGAGCTACCTCCTGAAATGAGCCTATTACAGAGGATTCCAAGATGGCGGACAGTCACATAGCACCCGATGCCGAATTGGACTGGAGTTGCTGTAGATCTGTGACTTCCCTTACATGTAATTCCGTAGGATTTGAAAGTCCATATTGAGCTGGGGGTAGATTTGCTCTGTTGGGATATGAGAATCATGGAAATGAACGGTAACAAATTTTCCGTTTCCTGAATGGGGTCATGTGATCCTTTATTGATGGTCTTTTTTACCATACCTCTACCGATAGTAGCAAGTGATGCTATAAACTGATATAAATGACATACTGGCAATTAGGTAATCAACTTACAGTATTGATACCAGGCAATAGATTAAAACTGATTTAAATGTCATCATAGTTCAAGGTCACACTTGAACGACAAGGTCAATCTTAGATCAAGGCCATATGTGCTAAATCATACATGCCCATGGGGAACGAAGAGGATCTGGAACAATAATAAAGTAAAAAATCACAAGCTGCAATATCCCTTCTCAGTGATATCTGGATCATAATTGGATTAAACTAGGCTGTCTGTTTTCTGCAGTGACAAAACCACCTGCATCTTGGCCACCAAGGGTTAACATTCACACGCCTTTCTTCGTTCACTGCTGTAGCCTTCTCGTGTCATGGTTCAGTCATTCCAAATATTGTGGGATTAATGGCTTGACAAAATCGGTCAGCTAAGTCAGAATTAGAAGTAGAAGTAACTAATCGACAGACTTGCTCAGCTTCATTGCTATTTGACTCGGTTCTTGCTCTGCGATGGGAACTATTCCGTAAAAAACCCTGTAGTAACTAATCGACAGACTTGCTCAGCTTCATTGCTATTTGACTCGGTTCTTGCTCTGCGATGGGAACTATTCCGTAAAAAACCCTGAAGGGGAGAAGCTTCCACGGTCGAGGGAAACACTTCTTCTGCACATAGCTCGAGCTAACTATAAGAAAATGAGCGACAAGTCGTACACTAAACCCATGCCTGAGCTTCCGGAACTTGTCCAAAATTGATGGGAGGTCACTTCTAATGTGGATTATCAACCTGTCAGGTGTGTTAAAGAACCACCCACAGCACTTCTGGAGCTCATCAAATGCGGTTGCCGAGGTTCATGAGATTCAGCTCAATGCTCTTGCCTCAGAAACGGTCTGTCTGCCAAGTAATTTGACCTCAGCAATGAAGCTGTTGATAATTATTAAGATTATCAACAGCTTCATTGCTGAGGTCAAATTCCTTAGTTGCTAATTCTACTTCTCATTCTGACTCAGCTGACCGATTTACAAGCCATCAATCCCACAGTATGAGTGGTTTCGTCACTGCAGAAAACGGACAGCTAAGTGGGGAGTAGAAGTGCTTAAGCCATTTATGATCCAGATATCACTGGGAAGGGACATTGCAGCTTGTGCATTCTTACTATATCATTGTTCCTGTTCGTTCCCCATGGGCATGTACGATTTAGCACATATGGCCTTGATCTAGGATTGACCTTGTCTTCATAGGTCAAGGTTACACTTGAACGACATTTAGATCAGTAAAATCTATTGCCTGTTATCAAAACTGTAAGTTGATTCAGTATGTCATTTATATCAGTTTATAGCATCACTTGCTACTATTGGTAGAGGTATGGTAAAAAAGAATCATCAATAAAGGGTCACATGACCGCGGTGGCATAATGGTTAGGGCTGTGGACTCGTGATGGGTAGGTCGCGGGTTCGATCCCCGGCCGTGCCACTCTGTAACTCTCAACTGGCCTGAAATGTCCATTGTGTGTGCTATATTGTGGCTGCCCTTTGGTTTCTACAGAAAGGTTTCTGAATCATAGGCTGGGGTAATAATGTGAAGCGCTTAGAGAGCGTAATACGCTATGAAGCACTATATAAGAACTCACCATTCAATAAGGCAACGGAAAATTTGTTACCGTCCATTATGATTCTCATATCCCAACAGAGCAAATCTACCCCCCCCCCCAGCTCAATATGGACTTTCAAATCCTACGGAATTACATGTAAGGGGAGTCACAGATCTACAGCAACACCAATTAGGCATCGGGTACCATGTAACTGTCCGCCATCTTGGATTTCTCTGTAATAGGCTCATTTTAGGAGGTAGCTTTAAGTCTGAATGGATAGCCTGACCCCCAAAACCTATGTTTTGACACCAATATCAGCTATCTGCTGAGTGAATTAGTTGCCAAGTTATGAGGCAATTTAGGTATCGGCGGCCATCTTGGATTTCACTGCAATGGGCCTATCTTACATTGAAACCAATGGCTGCAATGGATAGCTTGACCCAAAAAAACTATGTTTTGACACCAATATCAGCTATCTGGCTGAATTAGTTGCGAAGTTATGAGGCAATTTAGGTATCGGCGGCCATCTTTGATTTCACTGCAATGGGCGTACCCTACATTGAAACCAATGGCTGCAATGGATACCTTGATCCCAAAAACCCATGTCTAGACACTAACATCAACCTCCTGGCTGAATTGGTTGCAGAGTTATGGAGCCCTATAGGTACTGGCAGCCATACTGGCGGCCATCTTGGATTTTGACCCCTTAAATGAAGTCGGAAAAATTTGTTACCGTCCATTTTTGAATTCCTTATAAAAAATGGATTCAGAATCAACTGAAAAATCAATTTGTACATTAAAAAATCTAACGGATTGACATAACCTAAAGTCTGGCAACATCTATCTTCGACCTAATGGAATGCGGAAGTCATGTAATGTGACACAGCTTTGCGGTTTATAATCATGCCTGTCGATCACTTGTGGTAGTTCCCCGATTGTTCGCGTTGTCCACCGGTCATTCAATAGCCGCGTGTGATTAAAGGTCCGTGGAAAATCCAACGATCAATTTCCTAGCTTCCGCATTCCATTAGGTCAAAGATAGATGTTGCCAGACTTTACCACACTAGAAGTGAGATCTGTCTGTTAATAGATCGCGCTCAAGTCAGAGTGAGTGATGTTTCTTTAGGTGCATTCGATTAGTTGCACCGTGCGTGCTCGTGTCTCCACGACATCGTTCGGTTTGGTGATGACGTCACCATTCGTGCTGGCTCGGGTCTGTTCTAACTCTGCGGACTATGTTTACACGGCGTCATTGACGTCGCAATGCATCAGCATGTGTTGGATGCACTACGACGTCACGTCACTCAAGCAAACATGGGTCGCAAAATTCGGTACACATCTTTAGCCCTACCCTAGGGGGTGAGCTTCTTTGGGAAGTATCCCAGAATGCATCGCTCCAAGATGGCGCCGAGATTGCTTTGATCATTTGCTAGGCCTATCAATAGAATCATCGATATTGTTTCTGCAGACCACATAATAGTTCGCTGCATACATGTATCAATAACAACCAAGGCCAACATGGCACTTTTTCGGCGTCCCAGCTACATCCCCATATGTCATGTAGGGTCTAGGTCGATGTCATGTTTGTATTTCCCGCACGGCAGACGAACAGACCCAGTTTTCTCCACGGGGTGGCGGTGGGCCTGGTGTCGTCGCAGGAACCGCGTGAGGAGCCAAAGGCGCCTTCTGGCAGGTGTCTGGGGTCCTCCCCCAGCGAAATTTGGATTTTAGGTGCTCTGAGATGCGTTTTCTGAGCATCTGAGAAGCATAATTGAGCGATCTAAATCATAAATATTAGGGCGGACGAATTTTTAAGAGGGTCGTTTTTAAGAAGGACGGATTTTGCCGTCGGTATTTTTTTAAGAGGGGCGGGCCGCCTTTTTTTAACTGCTTGGAGAACACTGAAACCGCCATAAAGGCCTGTTTCCACTAAACCGCTTTCCCCGCATTGCGTTTGCGATTTCACAGGTTTTTGGATAATCCTTCGATGGTTTTACAATACATGGCGTGTTATCCCAGTGCCTGTGAAATGCGCCCCGGCGCCGCAAAACCGCTGCGGAAACTGGTCTAGTGGAAACAGGCCTTGACACTAAACACGCAGAGCCGGGCCGACATCATTCATTAAGTCCCCTTCACTCGCATGTAATTTCTTTCCGAAGACGCGAGCGCGGGGTAGCCCGGTCCACTCATTCAATCCCAGGGGCGTTATCTGGAATTGCTATCAGCCTCGGGACAGAATTGCTGCAGAATGCCCATTCAAAAGACGTCATCTCAATCGCCAGTAAGCAAAGATGTCGATCAAGACTTTACGGGCCGTATTCATATCTATATAGGGTGTTTAGCCTAATCAGCGTACAAATTCTGTATTACACAGGTTAAATGCCTAGAAAACTACTGTCTGATGTCTGTATGGTGCTTCACCAGAGGCGTTTACCCGCAGGATAATCACACGCATCCAACTATCCTGCGTGTAAGTCCAAGAGTACAAAGGAAAAGTTGAACGATCAGGCAGGCTTGTCTAGAATTTTTCCAACACTTTCTTTTGTCCTCCCACACTGAGACGCAGGAAAGATAGACGCGTGTGATCATCTTGTGGACAAAGTCAGAGATCGGGCAGCATACAGAAGGGAGAACAATAGTTTTCTAGGCCTTTATGCAGAATTTGTACGCTGATTAGGCTAAACAACCTTTATGAATATCGTCCCTCTTATAATATCTCTCTGCAGTTATGACAGTCGTCAGAACCCAAATCATTCACAAATAGTATAACCCATAGGGTCGAGCACTCGAATTTTAGTTAGGTTTTATCGAGCTTCCATATTGAGGGTATTTTATTTCAGTCCATGTTGGTATGGTTTACCTCAGCCACAAAGAAGGATATCGGTAAACTAAACCAGATCGTTAAAACTGCATCCTATATTATAGGCGAACAGTTGGACAGAGCTGAGGTGATCTATAAAAGACGGGCGCTGAAACGTATGCAGAATGCCATGAAGGACAATCACCATCCTGCTCACTGCATCCTCCCATAGCATGGCTTTGGTCTCGCTCCTCTTCATACACTCCACACAAAGCCCTGCTGAAATTGGGTGTCCCAGGCAAGCATCAGGCGGTCAGAAAAGCACTGCCCAATCAGAATGCAGCGTTTTTAGGGTGTGAATGCTAAATAATTTTAAGTCATAAAAACAATCAAAAATAATAAGAATCTTCTCTATACATAGGAAGAACCTCTGTGATAAAATTCAGTCAATTTTGGAAAGATGTTAAGTGATTTCTAAAGCACAAAATTCGTACTTCTCCAAGTTTATCCTTAAAATACAGGGAGTGCAACTGGAATTTGGAACAGCCACATCAGATTCGCAGCTGGCTGTTGTATTTCAGCAAGGGTTTGTGTGAGCGGATGAAGAGTAGCGAGCTAAAAACCCCTGCTGTGGGAGGATAGCTCACTGCCTTTACCAGCTCTTGCCATCTGGTTGCCGGCTCCGCACATACAGATGTATCAAACGGTTTTTAAACTTTTTTTATCCCTCGTCCTGCCGCCTTTTTAACTGCATGACGGACCGCGTTTTCCATGCCGATCATACATGTAATTTACCGACAGTGCTGACTTGTTTTGTAAACTATACGCACGAGTACAACACATCGATTTCCGATGTTATATATTGTATATCGCATTGGCTGAATAAATTATTATTATGATGATATAGGATATTGACCAAGCTCTCAATCCAGGAGAAGTGCATCTATCTGGCCTGACGCCATCTAGCCTGGTTTGAATCCATCACATTTCCCGCTTCTGAGGAGCTCAGAGCCTTAGCCAATCATCGGTGTGCGAAGGCTAATCGATGTGCTAATCAAAATTCAAATTCAAATATTAGTCCATGAGCCAGACCCCAAATTTTTCAGTTTGACTACCAATTTCGTGACCAGATCCAACATGGATTTTTGATCAGTCTGATGTCTGTCTATGTACAGCTAACTTTTTTCTCGCCGGTTTTAGACCCTATAAATGTATTACCAATAGATAGAAATATGGCACCTCTCAGTCAAATAGTATCACATGATTTCAGACACCTCAGACATCAGACTGATCAAAAATCCATGTTGGATCTGGTCACGAAATTGGTAGTCAAAATCGGTCTGGCTCATGGACTATATGTGCGGGAAGAGAAGAGAAAGTGCTGAACGGCGATTTGTTTTACGAGTTCTGATTGGCTCGGAGGCGGGGTCAAGTAGGGATCAGATTCATTTATAATTTATGAGTTAACGCAAAGGATGACATATTGGGACAAGGCTAGAAACGTAGTCGAAGGCCTTGGTTGGACAAGATGGGAGAAGTGGAGATACAAAGCAAGACAACAAACATCTTATACGCTTTGTCACCATTGATTCTCATCATGGCACTCATGTTAAGGCGGATGTGGATCAGTATTCAGATCACTTACCAGGACAGTAACCCCATTTTTCATCCTTATCAAAATCCTCGGTTGTCCCGCAATATCGTCCATGACTTCCCTTAACGCACGTCGCCTGCCATTTCCCCTTATATTTGAAGGGTATGACGCAGTTAGCACCGCCTGCATTGCCACCTCGGGTCCTGATCGTCTTTCCTGGCGAAACAAGAAAATGCTTTAGAATCTCATTGTGTTCGTCATTCGTCATTTCTGAGATTTTGAGGTCCTTCGCCAATCGTCATTGGTCTCGTTGCTGCTCCAGATTTCAGTGAAATGTCGGCTGTCTGGTGAATCACCGAGGCAAGTGAGGAAAAATATTCAACACTATTAAATTCAACACTATGCAAGCCTTGACATTTTAGACATGGAATAATATGGATATTATCCATCTACTGTGAAAATGTCTAACCTGAATGGAGGCTAATTTTGACACGACGAAGGAATAAAAATTACAAGTCAAAAAAATGATGCCGGTGTTATATCTTCCAGTGTTTCTGTGGGTCAATGTGTCCCCCTTATTGTTTGGGAAACGGTGGCAGGTAGATCGACATATTTCTCTGGCTGTGTGTCCCCTACTGGGGCTGAATGGGTCAATGTCGTCCTGGGTATACCTTAGGCCTATGTTTACCCAGGATTATCCTGGGTAAGCATTTTCTTTACCCAGGATCCTGGGTAAACATAAGGATCCTTAACTTTACCCAGCTTGGGAGTTCCCGCCGAATCGTGCTGATGGCTCCGAGGATGGAATTTGGTACGTGCGTCTCTTTCGGCAGAGAACATGCAGTAGGATCATTGCTAAAAAGGGCTGAAAATTACCGCTATACCTCCTCCGGGGTTTGCAATAGGGAGGCCAGACCAATCCCAACACCTTTTCAAAAGCGACCGATAGTAAATTCTCAAGGACTTAGGAGCGATAGGCCTGGGTAGAACATGTGTATAATCCGTGTGCATTTCGTCATTTTCATGAATTTACTTTTTGCAGAACACGCAGTACGATCATAACTCGAAAGGGCTGAAAATTACCGCTACACCTGCTCCGGGGTGTGGAATAGGGAGAAAAGACCAATCCCTACAACTTT
>NMRB01003460.1:6669-32058 GCA_002633025.1 Notospermus geniculatus | reverse complement strand
GTGTTTTACGTCATCATCCCGTCTCCTTTCTTACGGAGACTGCGTTACGTCATGGTTTGTATTTCATTTTTCCGTCAGGGCCGACGCTATAGCATTATTGGCCCTGGTAAGTACGGAGGAGGCCATCACAAGCTACTCATGTTCCTCACTTGGATGGGGTATTTTACTTGCCCTTGCAAAGACACAAGGTACAAGGCACCACGGCTTACTGTCCCATGCGACGGACGTGAATAGCCGGGAATGAAATCCCATATGGCCCGGGCTGGGTTCGAACCCGGGACATGTCGCTTGCTAAGCGTCATGCTTTGAGCTTTGCGTCGTCACTTTCATGTTTGAACCGCATGTCTTCAGTCATGTCAGTCGTGTCAGTCGAAGCATCTATCGCCTGTCTTTGAATTCAGGAAATATACTATAGAACCACATTGTAATGTACCGAAACATGTATTAAATGCTGTTAAAGAGATTTCTGTCTTTGTCCTGAATCGTCATCGGATGTACCCCAACCGCCGAGTCAAACCATGAAAAGTTGGAGAACACTGAGTCACTAGCAGTGAAGGCTCTCTTCCCGTAGACTGGTCGTCGGCATTTTATATCCGGTTCAGCAATATTCGTCTGGCGTATAACATAGAAACTCATTCATCCCGTCGCCCATTAATGTTAAACTGACCAGTGACAAGCAATAAAAACAATGGTGGTTCTCTAGTTCACTTAGATTAATGGCGAGTCAATGATGGCCATTTAGGTCGGGCCTGCACTGCACCATGGGTAATTTGTATTCCGTTCATGGTTAGGCAAAAAAAATAAATGTTCTGTTTCTGGTTTCACGTGTATTTTTTATTTTTTTTACAAAAGTTTTTCATTTCATAAAATGTATTGTGTTTCTCGGTTGGAGGCCTTTAAACACGTTGACTGCCAGTTACGAGCATATACTCGTAGTCGCTGATCTCCTCCCCATTGCCAGCTACGAGTATACTCGTAGTAGGGCTAAAGCATTTTCAGTTAATGTTGATAAGCTTGGCAATGACGAAGAGCCTTCCAATGATCATACTGGCAGTGGGGATTGACCAGTGCATGGAAACACGCTAAGAGGGCGTACCGCTATGACTCGAAGTTGGCAAATATGAAATAACTTGAAATAGGTCTGGGGTCATGGCAATGGCGGATGAAAATGATATTTTGGCCATGGCAGCGAACGTGTTAAAGTTTTGAAGTTGGCACTGCTATTGTCTATCGGTCACCCATTGTGGAAGTAGATAGAAATGATAAAGCAATTCTACAGATGATTTTTAGCGACTCGCTTGCTGTAACTTATTTTGTTCACACCAGATGACGCGGGGGTCTAAGAAATCGCAAATTTCGTTCAAAATGAAGAATAAAAATTTCTTGACGTGCAGGGGTTAGAGCTGACACACACGGTAACCAGAAACAAAACATTTATTTATTTTTTGCCTTACGGGTGTTTCGTAAACCTCGGGACAATTTGTCAGGCTGGCTAATGGAAAGCTAATGGCTAATACTGCCAAACAAAAGTGGCGAAAGGCTCTTTATTAGCAATGAATCATCGGGTAGCAACTGATGCTGATGGAATGGGTCACTCACCGCACCGACCAGCACGACGGATTTTCATAATTTCCCAATAAATCGCAGTCTCCTAAATTTGATTTATAACAGGAACTGAAACGACTACGCAACATCTTTGATTTGCGAAAAAAAGTCACGTTTGGAGTCTCGTAGTCGACTCTGATGAAATGTAGGAAACAATTTATTGAGTGCAAGATCAAACAGCTGTGCTATTTCCAGGTAATACCTCGTTATTTTGATTGTAATCAAGTTTAGCTTCCAGCATCGCATCTCATGTTCATTAATTCTTGCTTGAATTTTACAATCAGGTTATGGAATGTGACTAATGCATGGTTGATATAATTGGGAATGGTACAGTGAGAGCAATAGAGAGGTTGCGCAGCGGCCCGACTCCGACAGGGTTTTCAATTTCCAGGATGAGGGCATACCAGCTATTTTCAAGAGGCCTACATGTATTTTGGGCACATTTTTTGTGCGGCCGCGCCTGCCTTATGTGATGGCTACAGATGATATATGTATGAATACATATCTTATCAGAAAAAACAGCAAGATTCAGTGATGCTCACAAATAAAATCTTTATTATCGGCCCTATCATTGCCAAAATCATTGATTTCGTTCCCGTCATTCACCATACTGTCATGCTCGTAAGACAGCGGAACGAGGAAAAAAATTTGAAAAAAATTTAAACAATTTTTTTCAAAAAAAAATTTTTTTCAAACAATTTTTTTCATTTTTTTTTGGCCACGGCTAATTTGGGCACTACCGTTTACCAGTAGTTCTACCTGGAAAATGAAAGCCCTGTCCGACTTGAACATGACTATATATTTGCAATTTACGTGCACTTCCGATTACGAGTCACAATTATTCTGCCACAAAGTTATGGCATTTTATGATTTGCAAACATCTATCCAATCGTTTTTATCAAGGATGTCTACAGCGGACTGCAATTCATTCTGGTAGTTGAAGCCGGAGTCGGAGTCGGAAAGCTGCGCAACCTCTCTAATGATCGCTGCTGTGTGAAGATTTCCTGTCTTAGATTAGAGAGGGCGCTGCTGTCAAGTAAGACCAATCAGGATGGAATGCCTCTCTTGGGCAGTTGATGTGCAAGTGAAGGGTAGTCGGAGTTCATTATGCCATGTATTGTTGAAGTATGATTGATGCACATGCATCAATCATACCTTCACTTCTTGTCGGTTTGTATCAGGTACAAATCATCCTTCATACATCAAGTATGACCTATGCTTCATTCACGCATCAGATATGCATATTACGCTCACACTATACATCAGGTTTGCATCAAACATGCTGCTTTTGGTGGGTAGGAGAGAATGCACAACCCAGCCAGCGCAGGCCATAATCAGATCAGCGATTGACATGATTTGGGAATTACGGCTTGTAACACGTAAGTCTGCAAAAGTCATGAAGAGGGCGCTACTGTAATCGAAGAAATGCCCGGAATTTATGGCAGGTAGGCCAATGTTGTTTCCATCAAATCATGATTATTGTAGTATGTTATTGTTAGCAATGGATTCTTCATTTGTTTTCCCAATACACCACAGAATGTGGTTAACGTATCAGTTACGAGACTTGACATTGTTTGAGAGGAAGTGACATAGTACAATTCTCAGATCTCGTCCAAGATATATAAGATTGGCCTACCACAACATGTTTGTGGTAGATATGATCGATTTAATACATTCAATGGAAACTGAGTGAGAAATCAGTGCTTCACGTTTGAAATCTGCAGGAGCTCAATCAGTTGAGCTCCTCAAAGGCTCGAGGAGAGCTGTTCACACTCGTGAAGGAGAGCTGTTCACACTCGTGTGCGAACTTCAAGAATGCCAAGGAGCACGGCCAGTCGAGCTCCTCGGCACAATTTTGTGGGCAAGAGCGTGATTTCACTCGTCTTACGTGAAGCACTGAGAAATGAAAGTTACGATAGAGCTACTTATCTGCCCCCAGGTTTGAGCAGACAGAATCTCCTATTAAGTTTCCTGATGGCTATGGGGAGAATTGGAAGAAATCTGAAGAAACAAAGTTCTTCAAATAGTTTTTAACTGATGCCATGGATGTGAGAAAAGTTGACAAAAGTTGATGTGAGAAAAGTTGACAAAAGTTGATGTGAGCAGGCCTTTATATTCCTTAATTTGGGCTATTTCTGTTTACGGTGGTTTGGGGCCAAAGGCCCCATCAGAGCGCCGAACGCGGGAGCGCGAGGGGTGGTGTCCCCCCCTCGTTAGAAATTTTTTTGAAAATAGAGGATAAAAGACACCATTTCCAGGCATCTGACATTCCCATTTCAATGTAAAACAAGACTCAAATTTGGGTGCCCTTAATTTGGGCTCCGACGTTAAACGTCGTTAATTTGGGGGAATATAATGGCCTGGTGAGAAAAGTTGACTCCGCCGGCCATGGAGGATTTCCTTTATGGCCTAGTCGTTTTTAAGCGCGTTGGCCTCGGCGCTAGAAATTAAGCAACGAAGATATCGCGGTCACTATGTGCATGGGCCGGGTGACTGGCGTGTGTACATGTACAGTACAGTTAATAATGGAGGGTCTTCATCTACCTCTCATGTCACTGACCTCTAGTGAATGGGCAGCATGAAAAACGCAAGCGAACTCACATTTGCTGAAAGGGTAAATATCGTCCTGGGTATATACAAAGATTACCCAAGATCGCAATCAGGGTTTCTGTCAGAATTATTTTTTAGGGGGTGTAGTTCTTCAAAATCAGCAAAAAACCCCATGAAATTAAAGAAAATGGTCCTTTTCTGTTCCTTTGAGGGTATACTCACAGCATAGGCCTACCCTGCATACCCTCTGGCGAAAACACTGTCAATCTTCACTAATACAATACCCTGGGTGAAGTTTCGGTAGCCGAACATCACCCAGCATCATAGTGTGACACCTGGATAAGAGGATGTCTCGCCCGGGATCACGTGACCGCCTGAAGAATGTCATGAACAGCTACACTCAACAAGTACTGCAGCACGAGACCATGAGATTCCACGGGATTTCTAAATAGGACTCGATCCCAGGTACTGAGTGAGTGATTGCGTATGCTCGGTGATGTTTGGCTACCGAAACTACACCCAGGGTATTGTTTTAGTGAAAACTGAGATCCTGGGTAATCTTTGTATATACCCAGGACGACATTTACCCTTTCAGCCACACATTCCATGCAAAAAGATATACATGTACATGTACCAACTTCCAACACGATACGTTCTCTTTCAGGAAGCATAGAATCTTTCATACCTCATAAATAGGGTATAAAGATCACAGGATTCAGACATATCAGAAACCTTACAACCACAGTATCCAATATCAAAAGGACAAGTATAAAACAGGCGCGTTAGGTTACATATCCAGTGTATTTCTATCTGAAATATGAAGTATTTCTGACATCTCGTTCAACCTGTCGTATTGTAGATTGTGAAGCTGACACAACTGAGGACAATCGGTTTAAATCTTATATTGAGTTCCACACTTCATTTAATCTGCATCCTTCAGGTCTGGGGTCACGTATCCTCCCCAGTGTTACATCTAGGGTTTCAGAAGGGCATGGTGCAAACTTTGTGAAAAGGGCACTTCAACCAAGAAAAGGGCACTTTTCATTCGCGACATTTCTTCTAACGGAATTTGAGAAGCTCGTCAGTTAAAAAGGTCCCTATAACTCCAGTCAACAGCCAATTTAAGCCACTTTCTAAAAGGTGATATGACCAAAAGGGACCATGACAGAGGGTCTGGGGGTACTAAAACCTTTAAAAAAGTTTTTTGGGGGGCATTGCGCCCAAGTGGGTTAAAAAGGGCACAGTGGCGCCCCCTTTTAGGGGCATGGCGCAGCGCCACCCTGAAATGGCCTAGATATAACACTGACTCCCACAGCAGGGCTTTGGTCTCGTTCCTCTTCATACACTCCACACAAAGCCCTGCTGAAATTGGGACTCCCAGGCAAGCATGAGGCGGTCAGAAAACCATTGCCCAATCAGAAGGCAGCATTTTTAGGGTGTGAATATTAAATAATTATGACTCAAAATAACAATCAAAAATAATAAGAATCTTTCCTATACATAGGAAGAACCTCTGTGATAAAATTCAGTCAATTTTGGAAAGATGTAGTGATTTGTAAAGCACAAAACTTTAAGGTCAAACGGGGTGAAACCACAAAATTCGTAATTCTCCAAGTTATCCTGCCAATACAGGGAGTGCAACTGGAGTATGGAACAGCCGCACCAGATTTACTGGCTGTTCTATTTCAGCAGCGGTTTGTGTCAGTGGATGAAGAGGAGCGAGGTAAAAACCTCTGCTGTTGGGGGGATGGGGGTCATGCCACACCTACCTCACAGAAGTTCTGTCAAAGAGAAAGCTTGAACAACACTGCACATCCAAAACTTTGACATTTGTTCTAACCTATAGAGCTTTGCAGATGACGTCATCACAGAAAAATCTGCCATCTTGACGGTTATATTGATGATGTCAAATGACGTCATCGACCCATGTGGTGCACTTTGTTGTCAGCGCACGTGGAGTGCGTGCGACTATGATGCAATCTATATGAGGCACACTTTGTCGTCGACGTCAGCACGGTGGCCCAGTCAAAAGTGACATTATAATGAGCCACTTCATAAGCTAGAGCTTATTTTTACAGCCACGTCAGTGCATAAAATGACAACTTTTCAACAGTGTTTACAAATACATTGATTTTCACTTTAAAAACACCATTCACATTGGCGGATTTGAGGCTATCAAAATACCAGACCAAGTGGACGATAAAGAACACATCAATTACTTACAGTTATTATTATAGATAATTCGCTCTTATCATCAAGTATCCATCAGGCATTTACAGTGCATTGCATACAGGAAAGCACTGCATTATAATGATTGATGATATAGAGCAGTACGATTGGGAGATTTTTAGTGGAACACAGGAACGGGGACAAATTCTCCATTGACATAACATCTGTTCGTACAACAGGACCTTGCCTAAAGCCTAGCGTACATGTACATTGGCCTTGCGACTGGAAGCAACTGAACGCAACAGTCACTATCAATGTACACGTTCCGCACACACTGGTCAACAGGTCATTGCGGCAACAAGTGGCACAATCCAGTCTTCAATCTGGTGCGCGCACATTGGACAGGCAATGATACTGAACATGTGAATGCTTACACAGAAATTCTTGATATCTTCCGATCAGCCCACTCAGTAGTCATGTGATAAACATTCATGTGACCGGGTGTGCTCCACAAACAAGGAAATTCATTGCCATCGCGCGTACATCGGAAGCGACTGAAGAGGACAAGAAGCAACCATTGGCAACTAACTTGTGGCAACGGTCGGCAATAGTGTTGCCCGTGTGCGCACATCGGCCTGTTTGAGCATCTTATCAGCTGCTGCAGGCAGGTACGTAGTTCCCAACCGTTGCCGGAAATGCCATTGCCGGTAGTTGCTTCCAGTTGCAAGGCCTATGTACGCTAAGTCCTACTCCAGTCCTATCTGGGATCAGGCCTTTCCGTTTGACGGGCGCGAAAATGCATGCGCCTCACAAACAATAGAAATTGTATTGTTTGCGAAGCCCATGCGTATTTGCGCCCGTCACACGGAAAGGCCTGTGGGATGACTGTCCTGTGTTCCCTTGGGCACAGACTTTCACTTTTTTATTTTGTTTGTATAGCTCTTTATTCATTCAAAACGGGCCCCGTATCTGTCACTCATGGGGATTCAATCCTGATTCCATCCAACATGTCCAACCATCATACTTATTGTAAAGTTTCCACTGATAACTAAAGAGGTGTAAACTGACTTGGGTGTTCAAAGCATGATTTCACTTTTCCACATTTGCTTCACCTTGTGATGGTGAGGTTGTCATGGTTACCAACAATTCTCACCTTATTGGCAATATTATTAAGCTGGTCATTAAGCTATGTGTAGTATGTTCGTTAATTCTTCTCCAGACCCTAATTGTGTTATCAAAGATGTCTCCATCATGGTTGACAATTATGGATGATTGTTCCTCCTGGGGTCCGGCCGCGCTGGGAAAGCAGTATAGAACGAACGCTACGAGAAGTCTCCATCATTGGGGTTAGTGTGCGGATCCAGACGGGGGCGCCCAGGGTGCACACCTCCTCTTTTGGCCAACAAATCTGTAAAATCTACCATGAAATTCTGGAATGTGGAGCAAATCATTGAAATTCACTGAAAATTTCCAGGAGGGGGTCAGGGGTAAATGCCCCCCNGCAAAAAGGGACAAAGCAAATTTTTCCTCGGAAAGTTTTTTTTCTGAAAAATTTCTTTGGGGGGAGGACCCCCAGACCCCCTCTGATTTTGCCCGCAAGACTCAATCAATTTTGCCCCCTAGGCCATAAACACTTCTGGTAGCTCGACTTGAAAGTGCCAGCCTGAAGAAAACCCCGGTTGGGGTTGAAAACTTGCTATATAAGATTCTGGAAATTGACTTCCTGTGACAGTGTATCATTATTTTGTGTGTCAATTTTTGTGCTTTCTCTTTCTTTGGATGCCTAGGCCATAAAAGCTAGCTATGTCCCTGATTTCAATGTTCCTAGCACAGGGTGCCCCCTCTTTTACCAAATCCTTGATTCGTCACTGATGGACATGGATCTGCAGAAAAATATTTCCCCACAATCACTGCATTCCACTGCACATAGCAATGTGCCACATATGCACATTGATTGTTATTGACAGTAAAAGACTGTCTCAACATCTCACTTTGCATAAAGAAAACTGTTTTTTTCACCAGGAAATTGAGTGTTTACCCCAGCAGTACTTCCTCGTGCAGATCATTCATATGCTTTCTGCATCAATCATGAATGAATGACAAAATCAAATAAATCAATAACATTCCAATGCCGTCGTACTCAATCACTCATTGAATGGTACGGATAACCAATCAATAAACTGATCAATGAAAATTCAATAAGCAAGGATCCTGTATTGATGTTTTGTTATCGTGCGGGGACATCCCCAGCCAAGTCAAATAAATCGGTGTGTTCGGTTGACTCTCAAGAGATGGAAGGAGTTTTAAAATCTTACATCAATTGACTCTTTAGGTGAAGGGATAGGCCTACCTAACAGATCGGCACATGCAGGCCTAGCGACGGTCTCAGAACTAACTCTATTGTGCGACAGCCCATAACAATAGCTTATTGATCGACTCGGGTGGAATTCCCCGCTTTTCCCGGATTTTCGGTTTTGTTTTGCACTTAAAATTGCTTGATGATTTTTTATGAAGTATCCATTTTAATTGATAGTACTTTGTCCTGCAGGTGCCTAATGGAGAGATTTTGGTGATGTCCGAGCGAAATCTTCACGTATTCCAGAAAATGTGAATCAGGGCATTTTTAGACCTTATAAGGTAATTAGTTTATAATGGGCAACTGAAATGATTTTTTTGAGAAAACTGTCTATGCACCTGAAGACTACCGGTACTTGTCTTTATGTACAATGGTATAATCCGGAACAACGCAGTCGGCAGCCAAGATTCAGAATTTTGCCCCGAAGATGAAATTTTAGGGTCTACACTGTAAAAAATGGAATAGTCCCCGCGGGTAAACTTTACCAATGCCATCGGCAATTTCGATTTTACCACAGAAAAGGGTAATATTTGCTCAAAAGCACCGGACAATATTACCTATCCGTGGGTATTCTCAGGCACCTTCCTTATTATTGGAGGTAATGTTTACCTGGAACCGTGAGTAAAACTGGGGACAAGCTTACTACTTATATTCCCGTAGGTAAAGAGGTAGTAAGTTTGTAAATGGTTACAATGGTTAAGGCCTACTCACTGTATGCCCAGACTTGGACAATGGAAGAACCAAAGGATCAGCTCACTTAACCCGCACCTGAGCAACTGGGCACACACCAAGCAAATTTTATAGGGAAGCATGAGCAAGTAGGGTAACAATAAGCCCTGCTTAGTAATCCCAAGTTTAGTTCAGGTTGTGCAACAACTCGGAATTGATTTTAGCTGTTCTTATGACCAGACTAAGTGCGACTTACATACTTGAGTTGACGAATAAGCCAGGCTCAGATGAGCCACAAATGAACAACCAGGCACTAGAATGTCACAAAATTGGACCTAAGTCATGGCCTCCGTGTCATTATGGATGACGTTGTGGCATCATTGCAGGGTTTTCTTACACCATTCACCTCTCATTTTGAACCATCCCTCTTTCATGCCGAACTGTCCCCCTTGCTCAAAACAAGGTTACCAGCCTTGCACTAATCATGAGGCCCTCGACTTTCTAGCAATATTGGCATTCAGGTTTACTGCTTTTGACTGATAAAAACTGACAGATCTTCAGAGAGTGCATCCTATCCACTCCTTGTCAGCCTGAAGTAGTTCTGAAGACTCGAAAAGCTCCTTGTCTTCCTTGAACAGGATCTTCTTCTGGTATCAATCACTGATTGCTTCAAGAGAACTCCGTAGTCTGCATCCTCTTCCTCGCTCCAAAACTCATTTAGTAAGGCAACACTTATTTTATTTATTGGTTTACGGATCTGCCGCACATAATTTTTCCGATTTTGGAAATAAAAATAATTGAAAAGGACCGAAACTTGGTGTCATAGGTCATATGACCTTATACATGTATGTACCAAGTTTCAGATCAATAGCCCCAGCGGTTACGAAACGTGCCCTGCTAACAGATGACGTCAACGATGACGGATGCTGCACCATCGTAAGAGCTCACCACAGGTGAGCTAAAAATGGCATTTTTTGTCACCGCCCACAAACTGTTTATCCAATCAATAAAAATAGAAAACAATAAAAGAATGCTTTATTTTTTTACTGTCAACATGCTGGACGACCCTTGCCTGACAAAAATAATTCACAGCGGTTATTGTAACATTGAATCCCGTCCCCATAATTTGAGTGTACACACAAAAAACACACAATGTATGGGAACGGGATTGAATGTTACATCTGCTGTAGAATAGTATGCACGGCATAAAGGCGCACATGGCTGAGGTCTGATCAAACAGGTCAAAACAGAGGGGTCATGAATTTTATATTTTTGTACATTTTTATCATTTTTATAGCCCCTGTTACATGTTTTGACAAATCTAATAAAAATAATCAAAAAATATTACAATGATTTTTATGTTTATTTTCTGCCCTCCTGTCAGGGGTTTCCAGGGAAAAAATCCGTAAACCAATGAATAAAGTAAGTGTGGCCTAAAGGAGAATATCGGGCTGAAGTTCGACGAATGCACTGCAGGCAGGAAGATAAACCTCTTCAAGGCAGTGGACCTTGATTTTGCTCCCAGGAATGCAACACGGTACTTTCGTGGAATGATCACAGCCTGGGCATTCTTAACAATCCTTCGACACTAGGTGATAATACCAAGGCCTCCCTTCAGGAAGAAAGCTAGTGCAGGCCTACCTAACTATAACTATGGTGGCTCGTTTAACCACGCATTTGACCCTAATCTCCAGCACTCCTGTGGGCATGAGTGGTTTCTCCCGCATCATGACAATCTATCCAGCCTCAAGTGGATTTTTTGTTCATTACCCTTGTAAAACCTTCCGCATCCTGCTTTGCGCCAAAAACGTAGCATGATTTTGTCAACTTCGTCGCGATCTCACCTAGAGTTTAGCGCCATTTGCACTGTGTTCGCGGTCTCTGCATGAATGAGTGCAGGCCCAGGCATGAGGTTGGTTGGTGCCACCTGCAAGTGGACATTGTTCAAACTAATGCACAATGAAGGTTGATTTGAATGACAAGATGAGGACGGCGGGCAGTGGATCACAATCCACGTCCATGCGTGAAGCGTAAACGGCATTTTGTGGAAGCGGGAGCTCGCTGGATCACTATAAATAGATTTTTTCAGATATAGTAGGAAAAATAGTAAATCTCCCGCATTGGACCCTAATCTCCAGCAAAGAAGTACAGTCCTCCCTCGCTATTACGAACCCTTCAGGGTCCAAGGGTTAAGTTCGTACTAACGAGGAGTTCGTAATAGCGAGGATTCGTCCATGGGAGCATGAATTTTGGGAGCCAAGTGTTGGGTTCGTAATATCCAGGAGTTCGTAAAATCGAGGTTCGTAAGAGCGAGGGAGCACTGTAGCTGAAACTCCAGCATTGGCCCAAGGGACCCTTGAGAGCTCTGCACTAATGAGCAAGTTGAAAGGTTGTTGAGTAAACACCTTCCTTCCACAGTTACCAGAGAGGGAGACAAAACACCTGTACCTAACTCTGATTGATCACGGATATTGTCTGTTATCCAAGCTGTTCATTCCTTACCATATTTCATTCCAGAATCTTAAACCTTTACGAGGGAGAACGTATACGGTTCCTGCTGACTCAGAGAGCTAACACCTGTACTCAGCAGTGGCAACATCCACTGGGCATCAATACTGGCGAGGTATCCCCTCTGAGCATCCATAAAGATTCCCATCCAAGAGGTGATGTTCACCTGTCCCCCATGGCAGGCATTTGATGAATTGAACTTCCATGAATGAGAGGCAAGAGCCTCCAGCAACTAAAAAAGTTCAACGCAAGCGGGTTCTACTCATTCCACATGTGTTCAGCCTCCATTGATGAGGAACAAGAGCCCTACGGCATTTGAACTGAAGAAGTCAGACGCAAGCAGGTTGTACTTGCCCAACTCGGTAACCAATGCTGTCAGAAGCTTGATCAGTCTAGATGGTAGGGCAGACGTGCATCCAAGAAGTGGAGAAGTAAAGAACCAGTAAGCACCAAAATGTGCGAGGATAAAGTGTAGATGCCCACAGGTCGACATTGCATTCCGAAGTAACTTGACGGATCCGTCACAGATCAAAAAACCACTACGTGCAGGTCAGCGATCGAGAGGAACTCTGAGCATCTAGCAGTTATACCTCGAACAGTATGCTCATGATGCATCAGGCAGTTGCTCAGCGACACAATCGCGCTCAGGTCGACAAAATCGGCAACTGATCAGTCACTCCGAGTTGCTTCCATCGCCGGGAAGCTAGTTGCCGCGAGTTGCTTCAGGACGCAATGTCGGCCTGTGGGCACCTTAAGGGTACCTTTCGAGCAGCACTGGTACGTTCCAAACATCAAAAGTGCAAGTGTAACCAATGGAAAACAACTGCATTCATAGTTATGGCACAAGATGATAAAAGGAAGGGCCTTGGAGTATCAAACCTTGAGACAGCAGGAATATGGGATGTGTTGAACAAGTCCGTGGTGTGGATCTTGGTCAAAGAAAAGTGGACACAGCAGATGAATTTGGAGACGGACTTCACCATGGTTGTCTCCCGCTGAAGAGCAGGTTCATAATTGTTGACAGCTTCTATCCCCTTTTCCTCGAATGCGAGTAGAAACCATGACTTCTTGCCGCTTAGAAGTGGGAACATCCTTCACCTGGTAGCGTAAGTATATCAAGGCTGATCTGGAAACTAACACCAACGCTGATCAGATTGTAAGCTACCTGACTGTCGGGTATTTCTTTGGTGAAGTCTGTGAAGAATCTTCCACACAAGTCAGTCGGTAGACGCACAGACAGCATTTCTTCACAGAGCTCTCAAAGCAAGTAGCATCAAAGCACCTGCAATTAACGAAGTTATCCCAGTAGACCGAAGGCAAGCAGGTTCATGTGGTAGGGAGAGGAGTCAGTGATGATGGAGAGGGGGGATTGCACTAGCCACTTGCCACGTTCGCCACCATGGCGAGAGCCCATTATTTCAAAAGCAGGCGCGGATCCAGAAGGGGCCAACTGGGCCGCGGCAGAGGGAGTTGTTAAGAACGGCTGAGTGATGGAGCGTATGGAGACGGATGACAGAGTCTCTCAAACGAACTCAACTGAGATGCCCACCACTGGCCACGACTGTCAGAGTGTTCATGCAACAACATCATCTGCATTAGTCATAGAGTGCATGTTCAATACCTGGATGGAGCTGTGTCAGATTGAAGGGCTGATAGACCGTTCTCAAATTGACGTAAACGACAATAAAGATCTGTGCACTTCCGCAGAAATCTCGTTCCACAACCTCGATCTGACATGCCTGAAGCTGAATGACAACCCCTCGACAGTGACTTGAAGAAGAGTCAACCATTGCTGAATCATGGATTGCGTCATGTCAGCCGGTTTCAGCTCGAGGTTGTGGTTGCGATTTCGGCGGAAGTGCGTAGGTCTGCTAATTCGAGAATAGTCTACGGCCTTCAAGATGTTGGCCAGCCGAGAGCTGGTGCTCCACTCCACCCGATAACTTCTCTCCCTGATGACAAATCAAGCCACCCTCAGCGCAGGGCTTTGATGCTGCTGTGGAAGGAGACAGGAGGCTATAATTTACAACAAATAGAATCCATTATCCATCAAAACATGGGATTGCAATAAAACATACCACACAGTTTGGGTGGGGGTGGTAGTCGGTTGGTACCTACTGACCCTTCTCTAACGTAGAATGCCTTTGGTCAGAGAAAAGTTGCCGGAGATGAACGCAAGCCTTCCTAACCATTCACAACGATAACACCAATTTACGACCCAAAACAGCCGCGAGTGGTTCAGTTGTGAGAGTGATGAATCTTAGCAACCGTCCTTCCTGAGGTAGCTAGAGCTGATTTGATAGGGAGAGTCACATAATTGGCTTTGACATTGGCCGACCTATGGATATGTCAGAGGGCCATGAAAGCTCTGGTGACCAAATAATTACAAGAGTTTCCTTCCAGCAAATGGCCGTGATTGTACAACTACTCATGTGTTTGTAGACATAAGAAAAACAAGAATCAGAGATGACTTGTGTGATGAAGGTGAGAGGTACAGTACTGGTCACAACTGACATCCCTAAATTCGCGAAAGTTACGCATAACTTACGCAACAACTCACGAGCTATGTTACGCGTAACTTACGAGGTGAGTTACATTGTGAGTTATGCGAATTTTGCTAGCTACGCAGTATTTGCGAGGCGAGTTTTGCCATTTTGGTGAGTTACGCAGTGAGTTACCTGAAACCAAAGCCGTGAGTAACGCGTAACTTATGAGTAACTTACGCGAAGCCATAGGGATGTCAATTTTGACCTGTGCTGTATGTCACTGCATCCTTGGCTGTACTTGTAATCAGTGGTTCTAAAGCCAGGCGTACATCGCACTTGCGACTGGAAGCAACTGATCTGATCAGTCGCTGGTGATGTACATGAACGCGCTGCACGCACCACCTTGTTGATCCAATGGCTTTATGCCAATGGGATGGCTCACTGCTTCAATAGGTATTATATTGAAATGTAACTGACATCCAGTTCCTGATCAATTTCCCACAAAAAAGGGTGTCCATTGTAGAGAACCTGGTTACACTGTGCTGCCCTCTATTGTGGTGAGTGCCTGCAATCCCCATTGACAGCCAATGCCTCATAACTTGTGATTTCAGGCAAATGTTTTATTCTTTCAACATGGCTGCTCAACAGAAGCATAGTGGTGTGACGACACTTAGTCTCTTCCATGTCTTCAGATACCAAGAAGAAGAATTTCTTCGTATACCAAAGCCCGATTTTCAAAGACAGTGATTGGTGCCGATGTTTTGTGATCACACTCTGAACACGATTAATACCAAATCATCATATGATGATCTTGACATTTGGATTCAAGGTCAACTGATGGTCAAGGGAGGGTTTGTGAACGAAGTGGACAGTTTGGAGATAAAACACTCAAACAAAGGAAATCTATAGCATAGAAGTGTCATATCAAAAGTTGAGTTGAGCACGTTCACACAAGTTGGTCATGTTGTTTTTGGCATTCACAATAGTGACTTTTCACACATCAAAAGTACCGTCCCAGATATCGGCCTATATTTGCAGAAGACACACTTTTCACACTCTTCCACCTTTCGTGACAAAAGATTACACCATTCAGAAGTAAATGTCACAGTGGTATTATAGGCCTACACACGGGTTGAAGGGTTTGAATGGTCACCACGGCAGAGAGAGGTGTCTGATTTCTCGATTATGTGCCCAAGCCCCATCGAGCCCTTTGATCACCAAACATTTCCAGTTGGCAAGATAAATTGACCACAGAAAAGGCGCCTTCACCGGTTTTGGAGAGGCATGTCAAGCTGAACAGGGATGCTTTTATATTCACGATGATTTTGTAACTTGAGCAAATGTCAAGAGATATACAGCGTTGCGTCATGGACAGCAAGGCATGAATGTCAACATACTGCTGTCAACTCAATATACCAGTAGGTACATGTACTCTATAAATAGGCTTGAGTAGCTGATATAGGTACATCTACATACACGTACGTTTGTACATGTACATGTACGTACAGTACGTTGCACAACTGACTTCCCTTCTGCGCCGCACACCATCCGCGTACCACATGCAGCGTCATGCACGTACCGTCCTCGTATCTTCCGCGGACGTCGCACGCCATCATAGAAGGCACTTAACTCCCTAGGCAGTTGTGAGTCACGCCCCCTTCGGTTTACTCGCTCTCCACAACTGCTTTACTTCGTGGAAGTCGCCGCGTTTGGTCAACAGATGGCGTCAGGGCCTGGCGCAAGTTTTACAGCCTATCAGCACACTACTTTCAGAACTCTCTGGCCCGTTGGCAACAGATGTTCTTGTGCTACCATGGCTACGAACCGCTCAGCCAATGAAAAAGTGTCTCAGGCCAGCTTGGTTACCGACTGCTCGGCGCGCTCATTGGCCGACGCTCTCAGCGCCATCTGTTGACCGAACGCGGCGAATTTTACGAAGTTAAGCAGTTGTGGAGAGCGAGTAACCGAAGGGGGCGCGATACACAACTGCGTAGGGAATTTAAGAAGGCACAGAGTGAAGACGTAATGTCATTCCCCGTGTTGCGCAGATGTGACGCAGAAGAGATGCATGACGTGCCCGTACCATACGCAGTGAACTGAAGCGTACTTTCCACGCGACGTAGGTCAATTGTGCAACATACTGTACAATACATGTTGTAAATCTGTTTGGGATCTGCCAAATATGACTTCTGGCCCCATTAGAGGTCATTCACTTTTAGGCCACGAGAATGAAAGTTCCTGTTTTGCGTCCGAGCAAAAATGAAAAGTGATGAGGCTTTTTTTCATTATTCATTATTCATTATTTTATTTCTACAAGCAACAAGAGCTTTCCAAGTCATCAAAACATCTTAGATCATGACACTTTTCATTTCATTTACTAGTATCTTGAGTAGTAGGCCCTAAATGAATGAAAGCATGACAAGGTCTTCGTAGCCAGCTCGCTGGTGACGGCCGACACTACTGAAGGTGAGGCGCAAGATGTGTTTACTATGCAGATTTGACGATATGGATGCTTGGGAATAGAGCATTTGTTGTGTTTTGTGCGATTTTTGGGGATTTTTTTGGGAATAATGAAATTTGAAATAATGAACTTTTTTGGGGGGTGCTGTCGGGACATGCGGGCGGTGGACGCAAAACAGGAACTTTCATTCTCATGGCCTTACGGTTCTTTATAACTAAATCTAGGCCTATGAAAGGCAAAGTGGCAGGTGGAGCGTGAAAGTTGACATGGGCCAACACGAAACTTTCATAACACTGTGCATACCGTGGAAGCAAATGGGGCATGCACATTATGTATATTGGAATTGTTCCAATGTTGTTATTTGGTTTTTGTCATGTTAACGGTTTCGGTGCGCATCAAATTACCCCATAAACAACCCACACTGGACTTAATGTGGCAGACCTGCGATGCATCGCTGATTCAGTGGCAAATTCATTTTAGAACCTTTACTGTTCCAGAGAAGGATTTCAGCAAAAAAGGTAATTTCGGTGCTCATCAAACATGTCGTCATAAAATCATTGGAGGCGGACAATACCACAGGTTCAAAAAGTGTGGCATGGAGGGTAATCAATCAGAAAGAGATGACCTTTCCAGACTGATCCTTAGGCAAGGGAACAACCTCATCCAACAAGTCCAACATCATCTCCAGGCCCGGATCCAGGATTTTTGGCAGAGGTGGTCAGGGGCGCCGAGGGCGGTCATTGCAGGCGGGCACCGAAGATTCCTGAGCCGATGGGGGGGTCTGGGTTCCTCCCTCCAGAAGATTTTGAAATCTAGAGGGCCGTAGACACGATTTCCTGGCATCTTAGTATCAAAACAGAAGCTTTATTCTTGCGTTTTTGCTTATTGTCGCAAATTATTGAAAAAAACAATTGAATTCTCAGGTGGTGGGAAGCAGGGGGTCACGCCCCCCAAACCCCCCTCTAGATCCGCGCCTGCATCTCACTTTATTTGTATTTAATTTACAATGGATTTCTTTTAGCACCGATACTGCATTCATTCAATAACAGAAGCAGTTTCCCTGGCAAACCCAATCAAACTTACATTGTATGACATTAGTCGACCCGAATGGGGCCAAATGCGCACGAGCGTGACCATGGACTACACATGTATGTATGCATGAACAACTAACATGACTAAACAACTGAAGAAACTGAATGCCACAAGACCAGATGACTACGTGTATCTGAAAGCCAAGCGTACATCACACTTGCAACTGGAGACAACTAGTCGCCACTGACATGACTGAGCTCGTGAGTGGGAGGATAGCTGGAATGGAGGCGACTGACTAGTCGCCAGAAACGGACAATGTATGCACCCTTGCAACTCGCTGGAACTGAGATTTTGCCAGTTGCCGCCAGTTGCACATGTTCAACTTTCTAGCGACTAGTTATACCCAGTTTCATTCAGTCACTGCGATATGTACATGTACGCAGGCTTGCGACTGATCAGTGCCAGTTTTCTGAACAAAACCGTCCTAGTCTCATCAGGTGTCTCAACGCCCCGGATGTTACGTGAGTTGCTGCCAGTCACAAGTGTGATGTACGCGGCCATGGACATGACGACTGATTGGATCCTCCTAGTTTTACTGAATTGCTGAATTTGCGACGTGCGCGCAGTGCGTGATCACCAGCGACTCGACTGATCAGATTACAGTACAAGTCACAACTGACATCCCTACGGGTTCGCGTATTGTAAGTTACTCGTAAGTTACGCGTAACTCACGGCTTTGGTTTCACCGCGTAACTCGCCAAAATCGCGTAACTCGCCTCGTAAATCACTGCGTAGCTAGCGAAATTCGCGTAACTCACCGCGTAACTCACCTCGTAAGTTACGTGTAACATAGCTCATGAGTTGTTGCGTAAGTTACGAGTGACTTACATGTACGCGTAACTTACGCAAATTTAGGGATGTCAATTGTGACCTGCACTGTAGTTACTTCCAGTCGCAAGTGCGATGTACGGCTGGCTTAACTGATGCCACTGAAACAGTCACTCAGTCTCTTCAAAATCTTCTTTCTTTCCAGACAACTTTATGACACTGTGAATTAAGCAAACTCAGTCAGGCCATGGGATCATCTGCCCTCTCCAAGAACATACCACCTATTTTTAGTACCATCTTTCTTTAAACAAACTAAATATAGCAACACAAGGCCTAAATATATCTTTTACTCACATAATTATCCATGGCGTCACACTTAACGAGGCACTAAATCTTAATGAGTACACCATTCATCACCCAGCAAATTGTCATAAACATAAATTCTATGCCATCCCTTTTGTACCTTTACAGAAATAATTTATGAGATAGCTCTCCCATTGATAGTTTTCATCCGAGCGATGCTGATGCGTCGCCACGTAACAATACGCACGATCAACATTGGACCAGTTAAATCGGGTCTAAACAACACGGCCACAAAACCGTGCATGGAAGCGTAATCTCAAATGACCAGGTGCCATGACGAATAACCAATAAATGGTACGCTAGGTGAGAAAAACCGACGCAGGTATGCGTGATTCGCATGATGATTTGGATACACACCATGCTCCTCATGTTCCACAGTTACCGCAAATATGATGAGGTTTCTTGGCAAAAACACGGCAATTGCCCGTTTTTCCACAGCACACTGCACACGATGATGAAGCACTGGGTTGATGACACACTGTGCATAGCAATCAGGGGCAGATCTCGGGTTTTTGATGGGGGGGGGCAACTACAGTAGAAAACGCTTAAGTCGCAGACGCGCAAGTCGGAAAATCGCCCATCTCGGATGGCGTCGAGAAGTCCCGATTTTTTGTAACGTTATTCCAATAAAATATACCGTAATCGCATAAGTTGGACACTACAAGTCAGATTTCCGGCTATCTCGGATGAAATGGCCAGGTCCCTTCTAATACATTTCCAATAAAAATCTATTGTGTAAAATTCAAATCGTGCCTCACTCCTCTTCAGTTCATGACTTTACTCACGGTGGAGCTTTGGATCCATTTCCATCGCGGCCGTTTTGCCCTTCCTCAAGCCAGAAGGTGGATTTTTGTCCGACTTTCACATGTAGCAGCTGAAAAGCCGAGGGTCCACTCTGGGTTTCGAACCCGGGACCTCCCGCTTCAAAGTCAAACGCTCCACCGACTGAGCTAAAGGGAATTTCCCGGTAGCCCGGGCTTGTAGGAGCGCTGACATTATTACACACACAACTCGGATTATCCGACTAACACAAGACGGATTTCTTCTAAGTCGGATGAAATTGTCTGGTCTACTTGAATCCGACATAAGCGTTTTCTACTGTACTACTAATGCATTAAAAACTGACAGAAGAAGCTCTATTTTTTGTCATTATTACATCCTGAACCCACATATCGATCTCGTCATGACACTGGAGTCGGGCACTTGGTTCAGATGGAGACGACCATCGATCTGAGAATCTCGCCATCAATTTCAATCTCAGACACAAATACCCTGCATGCCAGATAATGATGGGTCCATCCAGGCATTGATCGACGCCGGCCACCTCATTTCAACCGTGCTGCGGAAGTTTCCAGTTGATTCCAAGCTATTTGTACATGATGTCCGGTGTGCAGGACAGCAGCTAAGACTGACAATGACTGAAAGTATCGACACGTTTTCTGCAGGAAGGCGGGGCAACACTGCAAAGTCATTATCATTGCTTCTTCACCAAGAATGAAAGGCGAATCACCGCAAGAACGTCTCAACACGTTGACTGCCATGGCTAAAATACTAGTTATCATTTCATCTGCCATTGCCATGACTACCAGGCCTATTTCAAGTTATCTCATATTGTCAACTACGAGTCACGTGCAGGCGCAGATCCAGAATTTTTGACAGAGGGGGTCAGGGCGGCCGAGGGCGTCGTTGCAGGCGGACAGCGAAGATGACCGTATGCGATTCCATGGCATCTCAGTATCAAAACAGGAGCGTTTTTTTGCTCACTGTCGTAAATTATTGAGAAAAAAAACAATTGGTTGTGGCGAGCAGGGGGGTCACGACCCCCAGCCCCCCTCTGGATCTGCGCAAGTGCGGTGTACGCCTGGCTTTAGGAAGGCAAGGAAAGCAGAACATGGAGAAACAACAATACCAATGTTGTTTTGTTCAGAGATTACTGGACGAATATCTGACAATGACCAGCAGACAAAATGTCTGTTGGGAGTCTGTGTGGTTGGCGATAGGTCTGAGGTGATCACCATCAAGTCATCACTGACACAACAGCCTCTGGCACCCTGTAAACATTTCACCCGCAGCAACCAGGCAAGATTTAATCTTGCAGTCGATATTGGCGAAGCCCTCGGGTCGTTTCAATCTCACCGAAGACTGATTTAGCCCTGGGGTGTTTATCTCCCGATGTATTTCCTTCAATCATCAAAAGCTTTAGCGCATCACCGACGGATTTATTCTGATCCAACAAGGCAAGGGTCACTGGTGGTGAAGAAGATCTGGCCAAGGGGAACAGCTCCATCATCAGGATGATAATCTTGGCAGTGGACAAACAGATGTGTCGTCTGGAATGTCTGGGAGTTTGTCAAATGGGAATACTGAATACTGCAGGCAATATGGGGTTTGGCTCAAGTCAATCAAAGTCGAGGCAACAGAGCCGGCGCGGCTGGGGGTATTCCCCCCCCAATAATTGTGGGTGATGTGCCCTTTTTGGTTGGGGGTGCCCTTTTGAACAGGCACGCAAATCCCAAAACGTGGTTCAAAACCCTGCTGAATCGCCTCCAAGTCTTACATTGTATGTCCATCGTCACCCGCCCAGATGCCAGGAAATCGCATTTCCGGTACTTCAGAACCAAAATTTTCTCCAGGGAGCAAGGATCCCAACATATCAGACCAACGTTTCAGCACGGTTTTAAACGGTGCTGAAACACAGTCAGAACCGCCCTCGTGTGAGGCGTGCCTTAGGCAGTATTCTGGGCATGATAGAGGAAAAGGGGTATTTGGCTGTCTTCCCATTGCAGGGCATTGGCCTCGCTCCTCTTCATACACTCACACAGTGACACAGATTGAGTGAGCCTGAAGAGGATTGAGGTGAAAACTCGTGCTGTGGGAGCGATGGATTTGACGGGCTTCCTGACGTGTCGGAAGTTGAGGGTTGTCGATGCTTGTTTCCTTTCGTCACGGGAAAGAAACAGATGTAGGTGAGCGAGCGGTAAGCACCCCCCTGACATGTCTGATATCCACGGATGACAGGGCCGGATCCAGGAATGACAGAAAGGGGGCATAGCTCGACGGAGGTGGTGAACACCGAAATTGCGAAGCCCAAACAGGGGGTCTGGTGGCCCTCCCCCAGAAAAATTTGACAATTCAAGTGCCTTTAGATGCACTTTCCTGGCATCTGAGAGCAATACACGAATTTTTATTAATTTTGATTAAATTTTTCTTGCTACAAAAAATCACTGCTCTGCCAAAAATAGGGTAGCGTANCCCCCCCCCCCCCCGGATCCGGCCCTGGATGATATCGATGGAGGGAGAACCATAGACAACCAAGACTGCCTGAGGACAAAACATAAAGAGAGAGTGAGAAATGACATGACTGGAGGCACGTTGTGAATGTTAGAGCATGGTAAATTCGTCACAATCTCCACCATCCTCTGATTATACATCCCACTCAGTGACGTGTGGCTCAGACTTCACATGATCGTGAGATAATCGTCATTGTGTAAGAAGTCATACATCTTCATAAGTGTCCGATAGCTGTCTGACTTGTCAGTTCAATGAGGACTGGTTTTATCAGCGACTCACAAACATTGTGGGGCCCATGAATCGCCAGGACGCCAGAGCAGGGCTTCCGCTAAGCAGCGCGATTGTGGGATTCCCGCCAAAACTCCTGTCCCACCTGCAACAAAAAATAGTCAAAACGGGCCATTCCCGCACATGTTTTCAGTAGCTAAATAAACAAGAGGCCCATGGGCCTGGACGCTTAGCTGACATGTTTATGATGGGCCTACAATCCTTGGTGAATTGAGATGATCTTATCGGACCCCTTGGTCTTGGGTGGGAAGGGGTTAACATTACATGATGGCTACAGTCCTTTTTGAATCAAGGTACATGTATATATCTTATTAGACCCCTTGGCCTTGGGTGTGGGAAGGGGTTAATGCCACATGATTGCCCTACAGTCCTTTTTGAATCAAGGTAGGTACCTTATTATTAGACCCTTGACCTTGGGTGGGAAGGGGTTAACACCACATCATTGGGCTACAATCCTTGTTGAATCAAGGCAGACATCTTGTTAAGACCACTTGGTCTTGGGTGGGAAGGGGTTAACACCGCATGACTAACNAAAAAAAGTTGGAAAGGGGGAATTCACCCCTAGAAAATATTTTGGTGGAAGCCCTGCGCCAGAGGGATGACTTATAGGAACGAACATCAGCTCCGACAGAAGGTTTAGACCCTGGGATTGACGAGCGATGCATGCCATACCGGGTGAAGCAACTTCTTTGGCTTGGCTGGCAAAACTGAAACACCTCAGCGCTCTGACCATTACCACAAACATGAACATTATAGGGCCATTTTAGACGCCAAGCCAAAAAAACACATTCAGATTCGATCCGATTGGATCCGATCGACCCGCATCGGGTCTTTATTTGCGTTTAGATGAGATTTGAATGTGGTTGTATGTGACTGTTGCGTGTAAACGCTACCCAATGCGGTCCAATGTGGATTTAAAATGGTCCCGAATCCACATTGGGTGGCATTGGACCATGCCACCCAATGTGGATTCGGGACCATTAAATCCGCATTGGGTAGCGTTAACACGCAAGAGTTTTGACCCACAGTCGGATTCGATCAGATCGCATGTGGATTTTTGCCTGTCGTCTAAACGCCCTCTATGTCAACACATGTGGGAAAGGAAAAGTCGTGAACTGTTCCAAAGACGCTATGTGTCAACATGACATCCTCTTTATTTCCGTTGGTCAACACCTCTCAGATGGGATTTTGATGAATTCACTCAGTCTTCATTCAAATGGAATAAAGACCAATGGTAATATTTCTAAAGACTTCAATCACTTCCAGGTAAAGATTTCCAAGGCCTATTGAGCGTCAATGCCCCATGCTGTCAGGTCTGTGTACGAGATGACATGTGTCAACATTGAGGTCTTCAAAATTAATTGTGTGGACTTTTGTAGGAAGAGGCCTTCAGCTCAGGTTTCGATTACACACTCGCTGACATATCAGGTAGACCTTGCGATGGCACAGAACAGGCACCGACTGACTTTTCAGGATCACTTCGCGTCTGGCACAACAGCGTGGAACAAATCAGTCGCCGATATGGTGTGACAATCCACGACTGCAGTTGCATCTCGCCTGCGACGATTGGCATCAGTCGTCGACCCACAAGATCACGGATTGCACAAGTTGAATATGTTCAACTTCTGCGCCACGACGAATCATGATCCCAACAGGCAATCCAGTCACAGTCGACCTGACTTATTGAGTTACGACCTCGATCCTTGATCAAGGAAATTTTTGCCCATACTACTGTAGTGATCGAGGTTGAAAACGGAAGTGGCAGGGTTCTCCACTAGTGTAACAGAACGGGCGCCTTCTAACACAGGATTGATCTCAGCGCCCGGTCTAAAAATCTGCCGCCCGGACAAAAAAATTGCCACCCGGTAAAAATTAGTCACTTGCATAACACTGAGGTTTTGCAAGCACCGACAGGAGCTAGATTTACATTACGAAATGCTTGCAAATCGCATTTCAGGGCTTCTAGATTTCAAATTTTTCTGGGCGAGGCCCCCAGACCCCCCGCTGAGGACGCGTGTGCGGCAGTGGCTTCCAATATCAGTAAACGTGTCACGTCACCAGCGCCCGGTCTGTTTCAAACCCCATGGAGAACCCTGAGTGGCTGTCAGAAATTCTACCAAGGTGTGAAATCGGTGCACTACATGTTAGCCTTCACATCCCTGTTTCTCTCCTGGAGGAGGGTAACCTTTCAGACCACATCAGGGGAAGGGCGGGATCATCTCGAGGATCAGAGGTTCTTAGTACTCACTCCTTCGTCACCACACAATCGTTGACGAAGGAGTGAGCACTAGCCCTCTATACCACAGGTTTGAATGAAATCTGCCAAAGTACAATATGGAGTAAGGTACCGCCCGGTTTCTATTTTTACCAGCGAAGGTCGGACAAATATTAGATAACAAGTAGACTTTACTGAGTGACCACATTGTCGATGGTGAGACAGGACAAAAGCAGGGTCGGACAAACACAATGAAATTGACACGTCCGACGTCACTCGGGCGGTTCACTATACATGTACATGCCTACGTATAAGCCTGACATACTATGGAATTCCACTTAGCCTAGAGGCTTTCTACTAGAACCATGGCAGTGTGCAAACATCAAGAGATTTTTGTGGGCCCATCTAGCCAACTTTTTTTTAAATCAGAAAACTGAACTAATAACACCAATTAAGAAGGTTTGAAGCTTTTTTCATTCTTATTTCACAAGTTCAATAGCCAATTACATTCAACTGAGTTCACTGCGGAAATGGCAAAAGGTTAGATTATGGAATGTTCAGGGTGCCT